>NDFG01000063.1:210537-231870 GCA_002167245.1 Sporophila hypoxantha | reverse complement strand
AGTTTAAAGTCTCTTCCAACCCAACTCACTCCCTTTTCCTGGGATAACATTCCCAGCCAGATCTCCTTCCTGAGCTTGCTCTGAGGTCAGAGGTTTTTTTGCTGTTCTCTCCCTGGATATGACTTGGCAGCTCTCAAAATTGAATTGAAACATCCTGGAAGTAACTGAGAAAATGCCAGTTGGAGAAAACTGTGAAAATCAAACTTCTTCTGAGGAAATCCTGGGGATGAACTGCAGAAATAACAGGGTGAGGATGGAAAATCCTGAATCCCRCTGAGGGAAAACTGCAGGGATGGTTTGGGGCTGTCCTCTGGTAAAAATAGAGCAGGAAATCAACATCCTAAATAAAAGATGAGARCAGGCAGGGAACAGCCAGGTGAGACAGAGGCGGAGCTTATCCCAGGGGTCATTCCAGCACAATTCCTTTCCCACTGAGGGATATCTGAAACCCGGGATTGTCCACGCTGTGCCAGACCTCAGGACACACTGAGGAAGGGAAATCATCCCYGGAGCCCCCGCCAGGATGAATTCACACCAGAGAGGACACGGAAAAGCAGCAGGAGGTGTTTGAGCTCCGCGGCAGTGACAAACCAGTGCTGACAGCCCGGCYGGCGCTGCCGTCACGCTCCTGCGCACACATCCCACGGGATTTCCCTCTGGATAGAGCCTGCCACCGCCTGTGCAGGAGGTTTGGATCTGAGAGGGATCAGGGGCAGCTCCCAGTGCCTGGAGGAGGCTGCTCCGAGGGGAGATCATCCTCATCTTCCTCACGCCTGGAACACTCTGGACCTGCACCAAGCACTTTTTCTCAATCCTGAATTCCAGCCCAGTGAATTCCAGAGGGGAGTTCCAGCTTTCAGAGACAGAGGATTTGGGACAGGTGTGTGGCTGGCTTGGAGGAGCTTCATGGAAACCTTCCCTTCACGGGAATCTTCCCTCTATGGAAAGGTTCTCTTCATGGAAACCTTCCCTTCATGGAAATCTTCCCTCTATGGAAATCTTCCCTCTATGGAAACCTTCCCTTCATGGAAACCTTCCCTTCACAGGAATCTTCCCTCTATGGAAACCTTCCCTTCATGGAAAACTTAACTTCATGGAAAACTTCACTTCATGGAAATCTTCCCTCTATGGAAATCTTCTCTTCATGGAAACCTTCCCTCTATGGAAATCTTCCCTACATGGAAACCTTCCCTCTATGGAAATCTTCTCTACATGGAAATCTTCTTTTCATAGAAATCTTCCCTTCATGGAAACCTCCCCTTCACAGGAATCCTCCTTCTTTGGAAATCTTCCCATCATGGAAATCTTCCTTACACGGATATCTTCCCTTCACAGAATTCTTCTCTTCACAGGAATCTTTCCTTCATGGAAATCTTCCCTCTATGGAAATCTTCAATTCATGGAGATCTTYCYKACATGGAAATCTTYCCTTCAYAGAATTCTCTTCACAGGGATCTTCYTTTCATGGAACTCTTCCCTTCCSAGGGATCTTCCCCTCACAGGAATCTTCCCCTCAGGGAATTCCTCCCCATCAAGGAGTCTGGGCTGATCATTCARTGCTGAGCATCCCTGGGCAGCCCTTTCAGTGCCTACAGGTTCCCTGTGGGATGAACCGGCCACGTTCCCCTGGTCCCTTCCCATCTCCCCTGAAATCCCACTGGGAAAAAGCCTGGAGGGTGCTGGGCAGCACTGGGGAATAATGGGAATAAAYGGGAGGCAGGAGCCAGGCACTGGAGCTGGGATGTGTGGGGATGGAGGAGCACAGGGAAAACCCCCAGGGGCTGCTGCAGCAGCGGTTGTAGGGAAAATGAGACACACATGGGAATTTGTTCAGGGAGAAATCGCTGGAAGGCCTGGAGCCCCTCTGCAGCCAGGCTGGGAGAGCTGGGGGKGCTCCCCTGGAGAGGAGAAGGCTCCAGGCAGAGCTCAGAGCCCTTGCAGGGCCTGAAGGGGCTCCAGGAGAGCTGCAGAGGGACTGGGGACAAGGATGGAGGGACAGGAGCCAGGCAATGGCTCCCAGTGCCAGAGGAATGGCAGGGCTGGGTGGGATCTTGGCCTGTCTCTTATACACATCTAGATGTGTATTGCCAGAGCAGCTGTGGCTGCCCCTGGAGCCCTGGCAGTGCCCAAGGCCAGGCTGGGCATTGGGGCTGGAGCACCTGGCACAGTGGGAGGTGGCCCTGCCATGGAATGAGCTGGCATTGAAGATCCCTTCCCAGCCAAACCACTCTGGCATTCCCATTCCTGAATCAAGGATGGAAACCAGCACCAAAACCCATTGCAGCAACTGGAGAAAGGAAAGGAAAGAATGATTTCCTGGCTGGTTGCAGGTGCCCCCAGTGCCATTTGCCACAGGGGGTTTGTAGCCTGGCAAGGCCTGGTTAGAGAGGTTTGGGCTGTGCCAGGGTGCCCAGAGCAGCTGTGGCTGCCCCTGGAGCCCTGGCAGTGCCCAAGGCCAGGCTGGGCATTGGGGCTGGAGCACCTGGCACAGTGGGAGGTGGCCCTGGGGCTCCAGGGGCAGCCACAGCTGCTCTGGCAATTCCAGCCCAGCCCCTGCCCACCCTGCCAGGGAACAATTCCCAATTGCCAAGATCCCATCTATATCCTATCTATACCTCTTCTCTCAGTTTAGGTCCATTCCSCTTCTCCTGTTGCTCCATGCTCTCCTGAAGACCCTGCAGAGCTGCTGGAATTCCAGAGGTGACAGCCACACTGACCCCACAATGGTGCCACCAGCAGTGAGAGCATTTTATCGGGAACTCCAAACCTTTATCGGGAACTCCAGATTTTGTTGGGAACTCCATACCTCTGTTGGGAACTCCATACCTTTGTTGCGAACTCCAAAGCTTTMTTGGGAACTCCAAATTTTATTGGGAACTCCAAATAACCCCTCCCCAGCCCACATTCCCAACTTTGGCACCCCAGGGATGGCTGCTCTTCCCTGGATCCTGGAGGGGAGCAGGATGAGCTCAGCCAGCCCTGCCAGCCCCACCCTCCCTGGACCCGAGTGGGATGAACCCCCCAGGTGTCACCTCTTGGRGGAATTTGCTCCTGGAAAATGTTCCTAAAAGCAAAATCCCCCTCCCAGGGGGTTCACAGCCAATCCCACCCTCCTGAGCCTSTCACAGTCACATTTTCTGAAAAATCCCTTTGCCCAGGATTTCTCTCCTGGGAAGCTGAGAAGCCTCAGAGAAAAGGAAAACAATTCTTATCTCATTTGCTTTTGTGTTGTGCTCATGTGCAATGTGTTTGGAGATTGTTTACCCACAGGTGATTGTTCCATTGGATTCTGCTGGGAGTTGTTTTCACTCTTTGGCCAATCAGGGCCAAGCTGTGTCAGGACTCTGGAAAGAGTCAGGAGTTTCATTATTATCTTTTTAGCATTCAGTAAGTATCCTTTCAGTATTCTTTAGTATAGTTTAGTATAGCATTCTTTTATATAATATAGTAACATAAAATAATAAATGAGCCTTCTGAGAACATGGAGTCAGACTCATCATTCCTTCCTGCCAGGGGCACCCCACAAATCCAATACTGAGCCCCCTGAGCCTCCCTCCAGCCAAACCCCTGGAGCTGCAGGAAAAGGGAAAACCAAAACAACTTCCCAGAGCTGTGTTGGGAAGCAGGAGATTCCCAYAAATCCTCAGCTTGACATCCCTGGATAYGKGGGGGTTCCCTCACTTTTCCAGGGGGGATTTCAGCCTGTYSAAGCCCACAAAACCACAGCCCAYGCTGCCTCCTAAATCCTGGAATTAGAGGAAAGACCCCTTTTCCAACAGATCCTATTAAAAAATATGGGGGAAAGAGAGGGAAAAAGACAAATATCCCACAGGAAACGGTGATTTTTCCTCCACACACACAGGAGGGCCCCTCCAGGGATGGGGCAGCAATGGAAACATCACCTTTGGACAGGATTCTCTATCTGCTGTCCAATTAAATCCACGGCCCGTTCAATCAGGGAGGCAGAGCCAGGGCTGGTGTCTCCAGGGAGGTTTCATGGGAAGCAGGGCTGGTCCCTGGGAGAAGCAGGGAAGATGAATTCCAGGCTGCAGGCATGCTGAAGGATTTGGCAGGAGGGCACAAGAAAGAGGTTCCCCCACGGGAAAATATTTGGATTGTGCAAAGATGAACTGGGCCAGCTTTTAAATGTATTTATTTTCCAGGCAGGGAGAAATAAATGTTGWTATTGATGGTTCTGCCCCAAAACAGGACACAAAATTCCTGATGTGCTTAAAGCAGGAGGGGAAAATGTTGGGATGAGGAGGAACATCCTGTCAGGTGGAATTTGGGACAAGATTTGGAATATTTGGTGAATCCCTGAGGGAGAAGGATGTTTTTCCTTGCTCCTTCCAGCAGCACCCACTGGGAGGAAAAACAGGAGCAGCCCCCAGGTCCCACCTCTGGAAAATGCTTTGGATTCAGGAGGTCCTTCCACAGGGACAAATATCCCAAAGTTACAATAGCCAAAGAATGCTGAGGAGTTATGGCAGTGTAAAAAAATAAAAAAATAAAATAAAATAAAATAAAATAAAATAAAATAAAATAAAATAAAATAAAATAAAATAAAACCAGGGGCAAAAAAAACCAACTTAGGGGCAAATAAAACCAGGGGGAAATAAAATAAACCAGGGGCAAATAAAATAAATCAGGGGCAAAAAAAGAAATCTGACCAGAAGGAAAAGCACAGAGAAAAATGCTTTGAACTCCCCTGGATGGATAAATCCTTCCACAGGGAGAAATATCCCAATGTAACACAAGCCAAGGAATGCTGAGGAGCTGGGGCAGAGTGGGAAACAAATAAATTCATCTAGGGGCAAAAAAAGTAAAAATCTGCCCCAGCAGGAAAAGCACAGAGAAAAATGCTTTGCTGCCTGCAAGTCCAAGCAGCCTCTGGGAGACAAGGAGCTGAATTTATCTTTATTTTGGAGATAAAGACGAGGCTAAAATTCCTGTTGAACATGATCCAAAAAGGCAGATAATGCCCAGATTGCATCTCCAAAGTTTTATAGCCTTAAGCTGGAGGAGAAAGGGAAGGGGGAGCTCTTGGGGAGGGAGATTTGGGTTCCAGGGAGGCAGAATTGGGTTCAAGAGATGCAGATTTGGGTTCTGGGGAGGGAGATTTGGGTTCCATGGAGGCAGATTTTGGTTCAAGAGATGCACATTTGGGTTCCGTGGAGGGAGATGTGGGTTCCAGGGAAGCAGATTTGGGTTCCATGGAGGGAGATTTGTATTCCAGGGCTGCCCAGAGCCACATGGAGCCGGCTCCAATCTCTGGGATTTTTGGTGTGCAGATTGACTGGGGCTGTCTCAGCGAGGAGTTTAAGGAATCAGCATCTGAGAAAAGAAAGTCTGGAGTAATTGAAACTGGCTGCAAGCAAAGGCAGCAGAAGGTCAGGGGGTTGAMCGTGGGCAAAAAGAGATGAGGGGGGGCTGGAAAGGGGCTGGGTTTGTGCAGGGCCAGAGGATTTCTTGATGATATTCCCTGGTTTTATTCCCTGTGTGTATTCCCTATTTTTTTTCCCCCCTGTTTTTATTCCCTGTTTTTATTCCCTGCATTTCAACCTGCTGCCTCCCCCTACACCACAGTGGGTGTGTGGGGGATGCTCAGCCCACACCAAACTGAGGTTCCCAGGTTTTCCTCTCCTCCCARGATCCATGAAAYCCTCCGGGCTGTCAGGGGGAAGGATCCTGTCCCACACAGGCAGCGAGGTGATGGATGATTCACAGAGATGGATTCTGATGGATTCTCCTGGAAGAAAATCCAAATCTCAGCTTCATCCCCTTTGTCAGCCCAGAGGAGCCRTTAAGGGAACACTTAACCTGCACTGATCTGGGGGATTCCACACCCAGCCCCATCTAAACACCTTTATAAACTCTGTTTAATGGTGTTGGCTTTGGTGTTTCTCAGAGCCTGGCATGACAGAAACCATTTGGGAAAACATTTTTGAGGGTTTCCCCTGCTTTTTGTGGAGCTGGAGTGCGAGGTTGCCCAGCACGAGGCTCTCTGGTGACAGAGGAGGGGACAGAACCAGTGAGGAATGAGACTGAATCACCCAGAACTGTGCAGCCAGGAGTGATCCCAGCTCCAGGCCCGGCTGTGCATCCAAGCCCACATCTGGAAAAGCTCTGCACCTTCTCCAGGGAAGAGCTCCATCAGCTCTTGCACCAACGTGGCCATGGGACACTTAGGCCAAAGAAAAGCAGATTTAATCCAGACTTGACATTAAACCAGCCTCAGCTCAGCCCATGCAGAAGCCAAATCACAACCCAGTGATTGGGATCATCCTTTAAGCTCAGAGCAGCACCAGGTTCCCAGTGCAGGGACATTCAGAGGTGCCAAACCTCTCAGCTCAGCATCCTCAGACCCTCCTCAGGCCAAACCTGGAGCTGTTTCACCTCTCGGAGCTCCCAGTTAATTCTCAGCAGCTCTGGGATCCTCCAGGTTCRGTTTTACAAACTGAACCTGTCTCAGGCTGACAGATTTACCTGGGTGTGTGTTCTGTCCCCAGCTGTCAGGGCTGGGGCAGCTCTCTGCTGTTCTTGGGGCAGTTTTCTTGATCTCTCCCACAGCCAATCCTCCCTGCAGGAGATCTCTGCTGTCCATGGCCACTGAGTGTCCCTGCAGGGCTGATCCAATTCCAGCATCCCATGGGGAGATGCTGCGCCCAGGGGAGGAGCCAAGCATTCCTACCTGGATCCAATCTGAGCCTGGCACAGCACAGCAGCCTTTGCCCCCTGCATTGCCAGAGGAGCAGCTTTCTGCTGCCCTGCATTGCCAGAGGGAGCCCAGGCCCATCTCCAGCAGCCCTGGAGCTGCAGAGGAAAACTCCCCCCTTGTGCAGGATCCCTGCTGCAGCAGCAGCACAGCTGGCACTGCAGGAGGGCTGAGCCCCCATGGGATGGGGCTGTGCCACCCCCTGACCCACAGCGTGCCAGGGCCTGCTCTCACTCTGGCAGGGCTTGTTTGCACTGTTGCATTTGTATTTTTAATTTCCCTAATAAAGAACTGTTATTCCTACTCCCATATCTTTTCCTGAGAGCCCCTTAATTTCAAAATTACAAGAATTTGGAGGGAGGGGGTTTGCATTTTCCATTTCAGGGGAGGCTCCTGCCTTCCTCAGCAGACACCTGGCTGTTCAAACCAAGACAGAACCCCAGAGGGTCAGGGCTGRCCCCTTGGAATTTTCATCCCACCAAAGCTGAGCTGCTTTCCCTGAGCTCTTCCCGCATCTTTCAACCCAGGGTGCCTCTATCCAAGGAGGAAACCCTTGGAAAAATGAGCTGAAGGAATCAGAGGCTTCACCTGGCAGATTTGGGTGTTACAAAGGAGGCAGCACCTCCACCCACCCCATAAAATCCCCTTTTCCATGGATTTCTTTGTGCTCAGCCACTGGCACTCAGGAGCCACCTCTGAGCRTTAAAATCCCAATTTRTTCCAAGCCCAGCAGCCACAGGAAWGCCTCATCCCCTTCTGCAGCACCCCGGGGTGCTCTGACASCMAGCCAGGAGCTGTTCCCAATTCCAGGAGTGCCAACTCCCAGCTGAGCCCTCCGGGAGCAATGCTGGGAGCTGCTGGAATCACATCCCAGGATCTGCATGGGRAAGGATGACTGGGGAGCTGGGATGGGTCTGGCAGGAGTTTTTGTGGATGKGACAGGCTGGTCAGAGAGAAAAAAGCYAGATAAGCTTTCCCAGAATCAGCCCTGGAGCTGGAGATAAACAATGATAGCCAAATATTAAACACAACCTGCAGGTGGTGTTTTTCTAATATCTGCTTTGCTGTTTTTCTCGTAAGGTTGTTTAAAAAGGGGTATCTTGTTAATTAGCCAATCATGTGAMACGTATTGATTAAATGACCAATCAGGTCCTGTAGCAAACCTGTAGCAAATGAAGACATAAAAGAAGAGAGGRTGAAATAAACGAGGTTTTTGCCACTTTGCCTTCTGATCYGACTCTGTGCCACCTCTGACTCACYRGTGACAGATTTTCATCCCCTGGGCACTGCTGAAGCCATCAGGTGGCATTGCCAGGCTCTGGCTGGCAGAGATTTGGCAAACCAAGCTCGCTCCCTTTTCCAGGATTTCTCTTTGGTTTTCAGAGGTAGTGACCCTAAACTTAAACCAAGCAGTTGGTTGTTTCATTTCTTGAGAAGGGCTCATGTCAACATATTTTAATATTCTTTAATAGAGCTAATGTTATAAATATGTCATGAAATAAAAACATATGGAAAAGCAAATTCCTTCTATCCATTTTTGTCTTATTTCTTATCCTTGTCTTATAAAAATTAAATCATATTATGTAAATTCATTGAGTGGTGTAAAATTCAGAAGAGAARGCACTATGTATTTACAGAATCAATATCTTAACTTTTCCCATGTCTTTGTTTGATAGAAATGGTCACACAAACACAGGTGTGTCTTGGTTTGAACAGCCAGGTGTCTGCTGAGGAGGGCAGGAGCCTCCCCTGAAATGGAAAATGCAAACCCCCTCCCTCTGAATTATTATAATCTTGAAATTAAAAAACTCTCAGTAAAAGATATGGAACAGAAATAACAGTTCTTTATAGGGAAATGTTGAAGAATTGCATGCAAGATGTTTTCCCATTACCATCTGTATGCAGATTACCTTTGTCAAGTGGGCAGTTTGCCTTATTCTCTCTCTTTGAGTGACCACACACACCATTCTCGGAGGAGACACCTGCTGATAACAGACTATTGAATGTCATGTGCATGACTGATAAGAACTATAACATTCCATTGGAGATGCTACACCCAGAGGGAGGAAGGCAAGCATTGCTGCCTGGATATAATCTGAGATCCTGGAACATCAGTTTTGGCTTTTCTCCA
This sequence comes from Sporophila hypoxantha, assembly GCA_002167245.1. NCBI lineage: Eukaryota > Metazoa > Chordata > Aves > Passeriformes > Thraupidae > Sporophila > Sporophila hypoxantha. The sequence goes on along the minus strand of NDFG01000063.1, from coordinate 223,024 downwards.
GGGGATTCCCAGAGGAACAGCAGCTGCCTCTTTCTCCACTGGATCTTCAGAGGAAGACTACATCCTTCTCTACAGATCCTCCTTGCTCCAAACAGAACCACACCTGACACTTCAAGGACTGCAGGCACATTTTCAATTGGACTGCCACCAACACCCTGACCGACAGGGTGTCAGGTTGGGTGTTGACTCTGTCAGTGTTGTCTAGTGGACTGCATTGTTCATTTTTATATTTTTTGTTTTTTGTCTGTTTGTTTTCTTATTAAAGAACTGTTATTCCCTGCTCCCATATCTTTGCCTGAAGAGCCCTTAATTTAAAAAATTATAGCAATTCGGGAGGGGAGGTTAGATTCTCCATTTCAGGGAGGCTCCTGCCTTAGCAGACTCCTGTCTTTCCAAACCAAGACAGAAATTTAAAAATGCAAATGCAACAGTGCAAACAAGCCCTGCCAGAGTGAGAGCAGGCCCTGGCACGCTGTGGGTCAGGGGGTGGCACAGCCCCATCCATGGGGGCTCAGCCCTCCTGCAGTGCCAGCTGTGCTTCTGCTGCAGCAGGGATCCTGCACAAGGGGGAGTTTTCCTCTGCAGCTCCAGGGCTGGCTGGAGATGGGCCTGGGCTCCCTCTGGCAATGCAGGGCAGCAAAAAGCTGCTCCTCTGGAATGCAGGGGGCAAAGGCTGCTGTGCTGTCCAGGCTCAGATTTGGATCCAGGTAGGAATGCTTGGCTCTCCCTGGCGCAGCATTCTCCCCATGGGATGCTGGAATTGGATCAGCCCTGCAGGGACACTCAGTGGCCATGGACAGCAGAGATCTCCTGCAGGGAGGATTGGCTGTGGGAGAGATCAAGAAAACTGCCCCAAGAACAGCAGAGAGCTGCCCCAGCTCTGACAGCTGGGGACAGAACACACAGCCCCATTTCCCACCCAAGGCAATGTGGAAATGTCCCCAGCAGCACTGGGCTGCCTCTGTCTGTTCATTTGTGCAGCCACTGGAGGAGACTGGCTCAGACCTCGGGTGATTTGCAGAACTCCAGTGGGTACCACTCGCTGCTTCCCAAGTCAATGATGCTTTGAAGAACCAAATTCACCTCCAGCAAAACTTTAGGCCATCTGTGGCTCTGCTCCAACTCGTGTTGGCTTGCAAGGATTCGATGAAACTGTTACTCTGGCATGTAATGGTCTGGTAACACTTGAGCCATGGGGGTTAGAAATTAATTTAGGTGAGGAATTAATTGAGTTCGGGTGTGAATGGGAGCTCGCAGTGCTGTCCCTGCCACCATCGCACTGCCCGGGCGGGATGAGTCCCTTCCTGCCCCCATCAGCGAGGCTGAGCTCCATCAAARGCAGAGCAGCGCCGGCTGCGCTTGGAAGGCGAAATCGCTGGGAAAACGCCAACCCCCCTTCCCGGGAACAGCCCCGACCCCGCGCTTCAAACGGAGCCACGCCGCCCTTGGCTGGCTGCCGTGCCATGCCGAGCCCTTCCCGRGGCCCTCCCGGCCCCACAGAGCTGCCTTTGTGCCGGGAATGCAATGGGATCGGCCTGGAGCCCGGGCAGGAGCAGCGCCGGGATCCCTTAAACGCTCCGGGCTCAGCCCCGCTCCCGCTGCTCCCCCGGTTCCATGGGCTGGGAGTGCCGGGGGGAGCTGGGARTGTCGGCTTTGGGATCCCTCATCCCCCTCAGGCTTTGCCCCACAGCATTTCCCTGCTGCTGCTTTCCCGGCCCTCTCCCGAACACCCCARACTCCTGGGAAATCCCCAATTCCTGCGCTTCCCTGATCCATCTGCATTCCAGAGGGAGCTGCTGAGCCCCTGCACCCTTCACCTGCCCCGTGCCCGCAGCTCCCTGCTGTGGGATCCTCATGGGATGGTTTGGGTTGGAAGGACCCTAAAGCCCACCCCATTGCCCAGGGCAGRGACACCTCCCACCATCCCAGGCTGCTCCAAGCCCCGTCCAAGCTGCCTTGGACAATTCCAGAGGCACCCACAGCTTCTCTGGGCACCCCGTGCCAGGGCCTCAGCGCCTGCTGTGYCCCTGATCCTTTTTATATCATCCCACATCATTGGCTCCATGGATAAGGAATGTGGTGGGGTTGGGTTTGGGGTTCATTCTCTGCTTTCCCCTTGTTTTCCAGAGAAGTCAGGATGAGGCATGGCTGCATCTCCACACCATCCTCCCTCACAAGCTGCTGGCAGAGTCCCTGCCCTGAGTYACATCCACATGGSRGGTTTGGGAAGGGAAATTCCACCTGGGATGTGGCTCCAAGATGTGTGGATCAGGCAGTGACTGAGGAATGGCCCCTCTGGGATCRCAYGAACACACTCCAAAGCAAATCCCTYKCCAAGGCTTGACATGAAAAGCAGCACTTTGGGGGCCTGGTGTTCAAAGCTGGTTTTTCCCCAGGATCCTGGCCAGGAATKAGAGGAATTCCACATGGGTGGCAGGGATGTGGTGGGAATGGGAGCCAAATGTCTGGGAAGAGGCATCTCCCTCTGAGCATCCTTATTCCAAAGGGTTCCAGAGTCACTTGGTATTGGGGGATAAATCCAGGCAGAGCCAGGAGCCACCCCTGCCATCCTGTGGGACAAATCCAGGATTTACCCTGCAGCCATCCCTGCCATCCTGTGGGATAAATCCAGGATTTACCCAAGAGCCATCCCTGCCATCCCAAAGGGATAAATCCAGGATTTACCCTACAGCCAGGAGCCATCCCTGCCATTCCAGTGAGATAAGTCCAGGCTCTTCCCAGGAGCCATCCCTGCCATCCCAAAGGAATAAACCCAGGATTTACCCTGCAGCCAGGAGTGCTTTGTGCCATCCCAATGGGATAAATCCAGGTTTTACCCAAAGGACAGAAGCCATCCCTGCCATCCCAATGGGATAAATCCAGGCTTTACCCTGCAGCCAGGAGCCATCCCTGCCATCTCAATGGGATAAATCCAGGTTTTACCCTACAGCCAGGAGCCATCCCTGCCATCCTGTGGGATAAATCCAGGCAGAGCCAGGAGCCATCCCTGCCATCCCAGTGGGACAAATCCAGGCTCCCCAGCAGATCCAGGAGCTGCCATCCCAGTGACATTYCCAGAGCCATTCCTGCAGGTCACTTTTGAAGAAAAATCAGGATCAGGCAGGAATCATTTGGTCCCTCTTGTTTTTCCAAGCATCTCTTGTTTGGGAGAAACAGGGAAGATTTGCTTCCACAGCAGCACCCCGAGCATCCCCTGCCAAAGGCAGGAAATCCCAGCCACRCGGAAAAGGCTCAAAAGCTTTTTGTTGTGTTGCTGGTGGGAGTCTTGTTCCCCCCAAGAAAAAAAACAAATCAAGGAAGAGCCTCCTTTTATTTTCCAGAACTGCCCCAGATGTTGTGGTTTGGGAATTATTTATTTTTCTTGTGGAAGGGCCTGGTTTGTGTCATGGTTGTTGGAACCTGCTCAGCTCACCCAGAGTGAGGCTCCAAAAATGTTCAAAGGGATCTGGAGAGCAGAGGGGGAAGGGAAGGGAAGGGAAGGGAAGGGAAGGGAAGGGAAGGGAACGGGTGAGTGGTTTGAAGAAGGGAGAAGAAGAGGGGTATAAATAAGCGAAGGGAAGGGAAGGGCACCTTCTGCTAGCCCCCAGGTTGGTCCTGTCGTTATTTCATCTGGAGAGGCAGTGAGAGCGCTCCACAGGCAGAGCTCAGAGCCCTTGCAGTTGAGACACTGAAGGTGGCTCCAGGAGGAGCTTGCAGAGGATCTGGGGGACAAGGATGTGAGGGACAGGAGCCAGCAATTGCCGCTCCCAGTGCCAGAGGAATGGCTAGGGCTGAGTGCGGATCTTGGCAATTTGGATATGTGTTCCCTGCAGGGTGGGCAGGGGCTGTGGCTTTGGAATTTGCCAGAGCAGCTGTGGCTGCCCCTGAGCCCTGGCAGTGCCCAAGGCCAGGCTGGACTTGGGGCTGGAGCACCTGGCACAAGTGGGAGGTGGCCCTGCCATGGAAGGGCTGGGCACTGGATGGGCATTTAAGGTTTGTTTCTTCAACCCAAACCATTCAGGATTTTCATGACATATATAGGAGAAGTGGCAGCCAGCATGAGAAGGATTTAAGGATCTGAATAAGGTTTTTTCAGAGGCAGACGTGGAAGGTGAGATGGGAAGATTGTGATCCAAAATCCTTTTGGGTGGAGCAGGAGAACAAGGAACACACTCCGGACATCCCACAGCAATTGGGGCTTTGTGCTCCGCCACCCATAAGCACCCTCCAGGTTCTCCTGTGAGATGGGGAGACTCAGAACATCAGGTTTGGGACACCCCTCCGAGGCGGCACTTCGTTGAGTGACACCCACCCTTCTGCCAGGGAACAGGGACAGGAGCAGAGGGAACGGCCTCAGGCTGGGGCAGGGCAGGCTCAGGGTGGATTTTTGGGAAGAATTCTCCATGGAAAGGGCTGCCCAGGCCAGGACAGTGTGGGATCCCATCCCTGGAGGGATTTAACAGCCCTGTGGATGGGCACTTGGGGCAGGGCAGCGCTGGCCTTGCAAGGGTTACAGGTTGGACTCCCTGATCTTTTCCAGGCTGAAGGATCTCTCGATTCCAAAACACACAGGAAAGGATTCCCTGAAAACCGCTCGCTTGGTTTTGAGCTTTTTCACAGATTTCTGCTGCTCTTGCCCTGGTTTGGATTTCCTAGGGTTGGGCCAGAGCCCCGGAGTTCCCTGGGGACATTAATGTGGATTCAGGCTGTGAAGCTGAGCCCCACTGGGCCCAGGAGCTGGGGTCCCACAGGAATTGACTCCAGACCACCCCTGCTAGGGGGAAACCTCGGCTCCAGCTCGGAGCAGCAGAAGGAATCGCTCCCATCCCCATCTGCCGCCCCAGCTGATGTCAGGAGGGAAAATATTGGATTAGGGGGATTGAGAGGAAATCCCTGTCTGGGCCTCAGTTTCCCAAGGAAAAACAGGTTCAGCCCAAAAGCTTAAAACTCACACAAAACTCCTGGTTTCAGCAGGATTTTAGGAATTTACCCAAAAAAATTCCCTCTCTGCCCAATTCCTTCTGTTCCCCTCTTCCAGCGGCTCCCTGGGGCCACTGCAGGTCCCTCCTGTGACCCAGTGTGGCGATTTGTCACCGAATTTGTCACCGATGTGTCACCGCCCCGGCTGCTGGAGCCCTGTCATGATCCAATTACCTGAAATCGCTTTGAGCCGCGGCCAAAACCAAGGGAAAATGCAAATCAAGGTGTTAATTCCGCGCGTCTAAAAATAGCCAGCAGAGCCGGGAATGTTTGCAGGAGACACAGGTGAGGGAATAAAGGGGGGAAAAGCACATTTCAAACAGGTTCAGTTCCTCAAATCTGGGCTGATTGCCTCTGGGACTGCTGCAGGATGCTCCAAACAGGGCAGGAGGGGGATCCTGATTCCTTCTCCTCGCTGCCCCTCAAATTCCCTGCCCTGCTGGCGGGATCCTGCCCATTCCCAGGGCATTCTGTGGGAATCCATGGGGGTTTCAAAGGATCAAATCCCTGATTTGTCGACCTTGACCTGGACAGCTGCAACATTCCTGGCAAAACCCCTCCTGCCCTGTGTGAGGAACATCCCAGGGTTTGTTCAATGCCGGGATGGGCGGCTGGAGCGGACATTTCCACACAGAGGCCTCATCTGACATCCCAAAATGAGCTCCTGCCCTGTTTAAAGTCCTGGGAGGGGATGGACCCAGCTGGCCAGAGGGTCTGACAGGTGGCTCAAGCTCTTCCAGACTTCTCCAGGGGTGTTGGTTTAAAGGGAATGACTGAGCATTTCTGGGTGGGGGATGCAAGGATCACCCAGCAGCTCCTGCTGCCAGGTGGTTTGGATCAGACCTGGAGAGATCCCCAGGCTGTTGAGAGAAGGGGGTGTCCCTACCTCTGCAGGAGGCTTTCCCAAAAAAATGGCAGGAATAACAGAACCTGGAATGGTTTGGTTAGAAAGGACCTTAAATCCATCCCATCCCACCCCTGCCATGCAGGGACACTCCCACTGTGCCAGGCTGCTCCAAGAACTTCCAGGACACTTGGATCCCTTCCAGGGTTCCAGGGACCTCTGGCAATTCCAGCCGCCCCTGCCCACCTGCCAGGGAACAATTCCAATTGCCAAGATCCCATCCAGCCCTGCATTCCTCTGGCACTGGGAGCATTGCTGGCTCTGTCCCTCCATCCTTTCCCCAGTCCTCTGCAGCTCTCCTGAGCCCTTCAGGCCCTGCCAGGGCTCTGAGCTCTCCCTGGAGCCTTCTCTTGTGTCCACCTGGCACCATGAGAAGAGAGGCTCTGAATTATGATTGGTTTGGGTTGGCAGTCCCTAAGTGCCCTTGTCCTCCCACCCTACTCGTCACCCCAGCGTGCAGGTTGCTCCCAGCCCCATTCATGACCGCAGACCTCTGGCGCCAGTCGGCTCCTCCTAGATGGAAGGCCGATTAGGCGTTTGGCTGGGGGCAAGCTGTTTCGCAACAGGTCGTGGTTGGGCTCCAGGGAAGGGCTGTGGTGAGCAGCGTGCAATTCCAGCCCAGCCCCTGCCCACTCTCCCAGCCAGAATCCCTTCCCAGTATCCATCCCTGCTCCCAGTTTTAAGTCAGCTGGGGTCAACAATCCAGGAAGAATCCCATGGCAGTGCCAGAGAGCCCCCTCTCCATGGTTGGGAGCAGCTCACATTTCCCTCTGGAATTCATTCCCAGGGAGGAAAATGGGCTGGGAGCTTTATCAGGAGCAAGCTGTTCCCATTCCCATTCCCAGAGATTCCGTGGGATGGGAGAGGTTACAAAGCACGAGGGAGGCAGATCTGCTCGGAAGGTTTTGGATTTTATCTAAGTGGGAATTCTGTGCGATGGGTTTTGTCTTTTATTAGAATTATAATTATCATTGTTTTGTTCCAGGCAGCAGCTCAGGCTCTCCCATTTTTTAATTGGGCTTCTTTCCTCGTTAGATGGAACACAGATTCGTCAGCAGGGCCACAATCCTCACGGAATGCAAATCCAGGCACCGAATGTCCAGGTCCAGCAGTCCTGGATAAACACCGAGTGTTTCCATAGTGGGAAATGCTCCCTTAGGGAATTCTCTGTCCTCGGGGATGTGGGACACAGGCTGAGCTGTCCTGTCCCTGTGCACAGGGATGGATTCAGCCTCGGGGAAACAATTGGAGGGCAGGAAATAGGTGGGAATAGGAGGGACACACATTTCCCAAAGGTGGCATTCCCGCTGCTGATTTGCCCTGGAGCAGGTAAAATACCCGGGAATGTTGGCTCAGCTGCTGCAATAACCACTGGGGCTCAGGAAATGCTTGGAATGCCTGGAGCACGAATTCTGCTCTTTGCTTCCAATCCTGAGAACAATGGCGCCGAAACTCCTCGGAGTGCCCAGATATCCATCGCTCCCCCCGGGCAGGACAATGAGCTGCATCCGGCCATTCCCGCTGGGATTTCAGCGCTCTTTGTCCTCAAGGGCTTCCTGTCCTTGGAAAGCAGGGAAAAGGGCCAGGAGCTAAAAAAGGTGGGAAGAAACACGTGGAGGAGGCTCGGGGAGGAGGATTTGTGGAGCCACGGAGGGTGGGGAAGAGGTGGGAATGAGGATGGGAGGGGTTGTTTATGTCTCAGGAATGCAGAGGGTTCTGAAATGGGATGTTGGATTTTCCAGGGAGGCAGGAGGGACTCAGTGTGTCCACAGAGCGGGGCAGGATGTCACAGTTTTGACTGCTGCACAATGTCCAGTGCCCCCATGAAAAATACATTCTCCCTGGTGTCTGCTGTGAGATTGTGACCAGGAATAAAGCAAAGAGGCTCCAACTTAGAAATAAAGAGAAAACTTTATTAACTAAATTACAAGACTATATGTAAAGGAGCACACAGGGAAAAATGAAAAACCTTCCAAAAACATTTCCTTCCTCCCCCCCACCAAACTTCCAATACATCATCCCTCAAATCACCAAATCCCAGTCCATCACCACCCCTTCAGATAATCAATTCTCAGTTCATCAAGGAGTGAGAGTCCCCCTTGTGCCATAGGCTTCCCCGGAAACACCATTGAAACCCGTGTGTTCCTGTCACTCGTTGCATCTGCCCAAGAGAACATTTGCCATTGGCTACATCTTCTTCCATTGCCCAGTGCTCTCACTCTGAACAATGGACCAGAGCTGCTTCTAGAGTTCCCTTTTAAGGATGCTTTGTCCCGTTCCAAAAAGAGCACAGTCTCACCTTTGGACTGCCTGTCCCCCTCAAGATTTTATCACCCCCCTGGGGCCCCAGGGGTACCAACACTGAACCCTCTTGGTCTCTAAGTCATTGCCTCCCCTACAGTCTCTGTGTCACAGGAAACATGGTTCTGTCCATGGCTACACAAGAATAGGTCCAGCCAAAGCCACTCCATCACCTCCTCCCACTAAGATCTTTCTCCACTCTTCTCTACATCTTTCACTCGCACAAACTTTCATCACCTTGCCCGTTTCCTCCTCCATTTCATCCTCTATCTCTATCTTCTCATTCAGATCCAGGAGATCAGTAATTCGTAAGCGTTTCCAATTAATTCAAGAAAAGGGTTAAAATCTCAGGGCTCTGCCTGCCCAGGACTCCCAGGACTTCTCCACCCGTGGCCCCCGCACTCCCTTCCTTCTCCTTCTCGCCAGGCTGTGCTGCCAACACATGATATCAGATTTCAACAGTGGCACAAGGCTCTCTGTCTCTCTCTGTCTGCCTGGGGGTGGGGGTGGCTGCCCGTGCCTCCTGGTGCTTCTCCACCCTTCATCCTCAGGGCCTGTTCACCTCCCATTCTCCTGTCAAGGCCCAGGCCTACCTCACCCGCCGCATGGCTTCCCCTCCCAGCCCACAGCAGGCCAGGGGAGAGCCCGAACGCTTTCCCCACTGGAACCCAAGAGAAGAGTTTCCTGGGTGTCCTCTGCTTTTTAACCCCTGTGCTCTCCAGAGACTTATCTGTATCCTCAGTGGCCCACCAGGTGCCAATATTCAAATCTGAACACCCATTGGCTTGACCTCGAGCATCCCAGAAAACTGTCTCCTCTCAAACACGACGCAGGAGGCAGAGCAGGAGCCTTTGGGATGAGCCTTGGCAGCCAGCAGGCTGCGGGCATGGGATAAATCCTCTTCATTTGGGGTATCCAGAGAAGCTCAGGGAGGATTGGACCCACTGAGGACACCTCCACAGCTCAGGAGGTGGCACCTTGAGGACCTTCCCAGCTGTGTGTCCCCAAGGTTGGTCACCTGGCACTTCCCTAAAATCCCTGTCACCACCACACGGGCTCGGTGCCTTTGGGCCATTCATTTTCCAGGTGAAATGCCAATCCTGGTTGTTTTTTTGTGTACTTTGCTCACATACACGAAGATTTATACAGGCTGATTCACAGGGTGCAAAAAAAATCCCAAATAAACCATTGGGTTGTCCTGTAAATCCTGGGGTCTGCAACAGCACAGCAGGAATGGAAAATTCCTGTAAGAGCCGTTGGGGTGAAAAAAAAATAATAAAAAATGGGGATTGGGATATAATCAGAGGCTGTTTCCAGCCTTCAGCCTGAATTCCAACACCTCGGCAGGCAGTTGCTCATTTTCTTGCTCTGCCAAACGCAGGAGCAGAGCACAGTGGGGTCATTATTTGGGCTGGAGGCCGGGATTGGGGCCCTTCCCACCGGGGACTGCTGAGCTGCTGCTGCAGGCAGGGATTCTGATGGGAAATGGGCTGAAAAGGAGGGATCCGGGGCTCTGGTGCTGTGGCCATTCCAGGAGGGTTCCTGAGCTGCTCCCAGGAGATTTGTTCACCTGCTGGAGGTTGAGGGCTGGGATATCCTGAGAGCTGAGAGCTGCTGAACCCTCAGGGGGTGAAGCACTTGGAGCAGAGGTTCCTGAGGGAAGCAAGGTGCTCATAAAACAACCCATTTCCCAAGCCCTCAAACCGAGAAGGATGTTCCCTGGATTTCGGGCCACCAGGACATCACTGGGGCTGCGGGGAATATTTCTGGGAGTCTGTTTGGCTTTGGCACTGGGGAAATGGCGCCAAGAGCCAGTGTGGGGACACCCCAAACCCTGCCTGCATGCTCCATCAGGGATGGATCCAGGAGGAGTCTGGCCTGCGATTAAAAGACATCTAGGGTGTCCTTAGGGAGGCCTAGAGCAGCTCGAGCGATTTTCTGGGGTGGGATGTTAGGATCACCGCAGCGCAGCGTCGTCCTGACAGGTGAGTTTGGAACCATGGGATGGTTTGGGCTTGAAGGAACCTTAATCCCCACCAGTGCCCCCCTGCCTCGGCAGGGCACCTCCACTGTGCCCAGTGCTCTCCGCCCAATGACAGCAGCCTGGACCTTGAGGGCTTATCATGTATCCCAGGGCTCCTCAGTGGCTGTACTACGGTCGGCGCCACTAGCTATCGCACCTCCTGGCAACACCTGGCAGCAGCCAGAACACCGTTCTGCTACACCAGGCCTTGCCAGGCTCAGAACCCCCGTCAGGCACATGGCACTGGGGGCAACCTAGCAACCAGCCAGAAAATCAGATTTCTTTCCTTTCACTTTCTCAGTTAGCTGCAATGGGTGCTTTTGGTGGCTGTTTTCCATCCTTGATTTCAGAGAAATGGGAATTCGCCAGACAGTGGCTTTGGCTTGGGAAAGTTGATTCTCAATGCCAGACCACTTCAATCCTGGAAGGGCCAACACTCCCACTGTGACCCAGTGCTTCACGCACCCAATGCCCAGCCTGGGGGGGGCCTTGGCATGCCAGAAGCTTCCAGGGCAGCCACAGCTCTGCTCTGGCAATTCCAGCCAGCCCCTGCCCTACCCTGGCCAGCGGGAACAATTCCCGAATTGCCAAGATCCCATCCAGCCCTGCCATTCTCTGGCACTTGGAGCCAGATATTGTGCGACTCCTTCCCTCCGCAATCCTAATGGTCCCAAGTCACGCTCTGCAGCTCTCCTGGCAGCCCCTAATACAGAGCACAACTTTGCAAAGGAGGTCCTTGCAGACTCCTCGACTTTCCATTTCTCCTCTCCACGCGGTGCAAGACCCAATTCTTCCAAGAACTAGTGGGTGGATGGCCCAGATGCTGTTACTGGTCATCCATGCTTTGCTGAATGTTCCAGGTTTCCTCAGCATCTCGCTGCAGTTGCCATGGATAACCATCCACTTAACACCCACCTTCTGAATTGGGCCCAGAACCAAGAGGCGAACCTTCTCACCCTCCAGCTCCCGGCGGAACGCCCCAGCACCCAAGGACACTCAGGCCAGGGCCCTGCAGACCCTAGTACTGCTAAATCGACTCTATATATTTTAATTAATCTTTTGCCATCCATTTTATACGAATGGGCACAGCACAGACAAATATCATATCTTAAAACAAAAAATTAGACAAATACCATATACAGATGATATGATCCAATTGTGAGACAAAAGACTACTCTATTAATTAGAGGTCCTAAATTTTTTAATTTGTACATTTATTCTTTTAAAAGTTTCTGGTCCAGGTTGAAGTACACGAAGCCAAATAGAACGACAATCTAATCACGAAAACATCTTTTTCTTTTCCGTTTCCTTCCTTTGAAAGACAGACCACTATGACGCCAATTTCAGTTACGTCTTAACTCAATAGGGAGAGTTATGTAACATACAAAAAAAGTTCTGGTTTAAGAATATGTCTCCTATATAAAAATATTTACATGCATATTTTTTTCACCTCCGAGATTCATTCAAAGCACTCTCAACATTTAGACTGTTCCAAGATATCTTCCTTGTTTGTCTCCTATGAGGAGATCGAGAAAATACAAGCTCAGAAAACGCAAAGTGAAGTCTCGAATCTCACTTGCCATCTATCTTAGGAAGAGAACTTTTTTTTAAATTTATTTTTCGGTGCGATTGTTTATCAAATGGACACTTTTTTTGTATTGTTTTTCTTTACAAATTAATATATTCGATTTTAAGTTTGTATACAAGAAGGTGTTTTGATATTTATTACAGGAGGAGCGTGCGGGCTCGATTTATCCTCGGACCCAAGATGTCGGTGGTGAAGAGAGAAGGACAGGGAATTAAAAGACGCATTTTTGGTCCTATCATACTGCACACAATGGCAATTCCTTCTCTCTTTCGGGAAGTCTCTGGATTTGATTGTCAAGTCTGGGCTAAGAGGTGACTTCGGCCAGGGGGGACCATCCTGACGGGGGAAGGTCCTGCAGGAAACACCCCTGGAGCCCTGGCATGCGTGCGGCGTGTGAAAAAATCAGGGGTTATATATTCTGTCTTTCCTTGTTTCACCCCAATAGATTCAAAAAGAAACTGGTGTGGAAATAACCCACAGAACATGAAAAAAGCTTCGGTGATCTGCAAGACCCTCTGGGGGCTCGCCTCATAAAGAGAAGGGAAGCTGACCGGCACAGGGACTGGGAGGCTCACGGAGCTCGCGGAGAGGATATTTCTCACCCCGGGATCCACAGCCACGGGATCTTTGCTACCTCGGACCCTGCAGCCGAAATAACAAGGCTGCCTGATCCCACCTGGTGAGCTCCCAA
>NDFG01000063.1:175025-210512 GCA_002167245.1 Sporophila hypoxantha | reverse complement strand
ACCGCCAGGAGGGACAGTGATTTGTTTCAAGAAAAAGACTTCTTGAGGATCTGGGGTGCACCGTTCCAATGCTTGAGAAAATGGAGAAAAGGGCACGTTTGTCTTTTTTGTGATCCATAGCATTAGCCGGTAGTTGAGAAAGCTCTCGAGAGCAAACAGAGCAGATGAAAAATCTGCATGAGGAGCAAGCCAATATTCCTTGAGGGGCCAGGACGAAGCATTTCGAGAGGCTCGAATCAGTTTGAATTGGAAGGGGCCCATCAGGATCATCAAGTCCAGCTCCTGGCGCTGCATGTGGACCATTCCTGTGAGAATCCCACCATCTGACCTGAGAGCATTGTCCGAGACTCAGACAGGCGGGATGCTTGCCACCACTCCCTGGAGAGACTGCTTCCCAGTGCCCAGCCATCCTCTGCTTCCCAAACTTTTTTCCTTGATAGCCGGGCTCTCAACGGGTGGCCTGACTCAGCTGCATGCCATTTCTTGGTAGTCCTGAACCTTGTAGGAACCTCATTTGAGGACTTTCTAATACCAAGCTGAGCTGCCTAGGAGCAGGCAGAGCAGAAGCCAGAGCAAAGACAATGCCCTCCCTCCCCAGCTGGCCCATTGCTTGTGCCTGATGCAGCCCAGGACAGGGGGCTTTCAGCCCTGCCTGGGCTGCCAGGGGGCCACCTTGCTGATGCAACATTTCAGCGTTGCATTGGGCAGGAGGCTGGCCTCCCTTTCCTTTGCAGGTGTGCTTCTCTCCAGCCTTCTTGGCTTCCCTAGTCTTATAGGCACACCAGGGAACTGCCTTTGTGGGCAGGTGCTGAATCCAGCGCTGCCCTTTGTTCAACTCCATCTGCTGGCGATTTTGCCTGTGGCGAATCCTTTGTCACAAAACCCAGGAGGGCTTTGGAAAGCGGGGAAAAGCAGGGCCCTCAGAGGGACAGCAGAACTGTCCTTGGAGCTAAGCAGTAGTCCTAAGGTTTGGGCAGCAGAAAAAAACCCAGTATGAGAAGTAGAAAAGATAAATAGAACAATGGTCTGTGTAATTAGTGGCTTGTCTAGAAGAACTGGCCTAAGCTACAGGCAAAGTAGATCTAGCCAGGGGACGTTAGGGAGTTTCTGCAGTGAATCTGGAGCTCTGGTGCATATTTTGGTATCTAGCGCAACAAGCAGGTTCTTTTTCTTCCGATAAAGAAGCAAGCATTGTTTTTGAAGCACAGGTCCATGTGTGCTTTAAGTGATTTGGAATAGAACTTTACTGAAGATTGCTTTTTGCTTTTGTGGGATTGGTGAAACAACTTGGGAAAAGGCAAGTATGTTTAAACATGGAAGGTACTTTTGGTCTGACTTGCAATGGGCACATATGGAAGCTGCTGGCAGCTTCCCATTAGTCATCACATGTCATTCAGACTGATGCGTGTGGGGAAAATACAAACAGCTTTGGAGAGGCCGTCCCCGCAGTCCCCCCATTCTGTGATTTCTTGCCCTAGACTTCCGGTCAGCGAAAATTGCGCCACTCTCCTAGGTTGGCAAGACCTGTCTGCAAGGTCTCTGTGTGCCTCAAAGGATGTTTAGTTGGACAGCTCCTGCCCAATCTGAGTTGTCTTTGGCAAAACTTGCTTTCCTATTCTTCAAGTGCTGTGTCCAGGTTGGTCAAAAGATCTTGGAGGAGGAAACTGGCCCAAGGAGAGATACCGTTCTTAAGCCCACTGAAAATGGACGCTGTCCTAACTTCTGTCTTGTTCCCTTAGTGCAGGAAATCCAACAAAACAAAATGTCTGTGGCTTGGTTTTCTTTTTCTTTTCCATGCAATATCTTTTTGCTATTGCTTCATTGCTTTAATCCCCAAACAGTAGCTGACATGGACATTTACCAAGGGACACAGCAAGGGAAGCGCACTTTTCCTTGCTGTCCCTAGACTTAACAATGTTTTTGCAACCCTGGTCCATCAGGGGGACCCTTTGGCAAGTTCAAAGTCGGAGCTTGCAGGCATTTTCTTCATCAAATGAATTGTCCTCAGAAGGAAAAACTTTGCTGTGCGATTACTCTGTAGGACTGTAAGACTAGATAGATCGTGGAGTTAAGCATCACAATCATTTTCAGCCCAGAGCCATTATCCTTAGCAGGGGGAAAAACATTTGCAAGAAGAAGCTATTTGGATGCAACAAACATAGCTGAGAAAGGAAAAACAAAACAACTAGGGAATCCTTCCAAAGGGCTTCCCTGCTAGTTAGAAATGGACATTGTAGTTGGAATCTAGAGGAAGATAAAGAGGTGGTTTGGAAAAAGGCTATATCCTTTGCTAAGGCTTCAAATTAGGATTCTCATCCTGTAGATGAAAAGATCAAGGGAGCTCCAAAGTGGAGGCTCGAGGAGACCATGGTCCACATATGAGCTACTGCAAAGCATTTTTGCAAGAGAGAATTTAGCATGCTGGTGGGCTGGGCACTTACGGGTTTGAATCTGCCACACCCATTCACTTTCTGACGGGGAACGGAAATTGGGGAGTGCTAAATCATAGCTGCTTGGCTGCTTGCTGCGGCTGTTGGCAAAGTCCAAAGAGATTTCCATCCAAATTGGTATGGTTAGGTGTTGAACACTCTTCACCTCTCGGAGTGTTAAAAACACTTTTCATAAGGCTATAAATTCAGTCTTAGAACAAAAAATGAAATCAAGCCGTCATACCATCTTGGAATTGGGAAAACATGTTCCAAAATGTTTCTTTTTCTTGATGGTTTTTTTCTTTAGTCTTTTTTTCTTTTTTTCTTTTTTGTTTTTTATTTTTTTTAAACTGTTTTAATCCACATCTGGATTGTATTCAATAATTTCAAGCATTTCTGGAATGCTTTCAAACAGAGAAGAAGAAGCCAGCATAGTAGTTTTTATTCCAGGCTTCTTTGCCACTTCCATGCTTTTCTTTCATGGAAACAGTTTTGGAACATCTTACCTCCACAGTTCAATTTGGGTGGGTTTTTAATTCTCTTTTCCCAGAGACAACTTTGAAAGCGACTAACTTTAACCCCTAGAATAATCAACCATTTTCTTCTTTGGTTCTCCAAGGCCTTTCTGAGAAAGTGTTTGGTTTTGGTTGAGGTTTTGGTTTTTGGTTGTGTTTGTTGTTGTTGTTGTTGTTTGTTGTGTTGTTTGTTGTTTGTTGCATCATTCCTGATTGTCTTTTCCAGTTCCTACCTAAAGAGTAGTTAAAGGTAATATAAATTCTTTTATGAAAGAGGGAGGATCCCTTTTGGTTAAAGCTAATGAAAACTGCTAGTCTTGGTATTTGTATGGTTTTGTAAAATCCTTTTTTGAATTTCCAAGATTTTTGCCTTCCTGAAATCCTGCAGTTGGACATTAGGAAAACCTGGTGTTTTCTAAAAACAGACGGACCAGGTTGAATTGCCTTTCTGTCAAATTGACCCTTTCATTTGATAGGATTGGACTAACCAAGAATCGTTCTTTCATTTTCAAAACCTTCGAGTTTTAGGATTTGGACATGTTTCATATAGTGACCCTTCCATCTCTGTCTTGAAACCTGTATTTCATGGTGTGAAGTTTCTTCAGTTTGCTTTCAAATAGGGGAGAGGAATCTTTTCCATGGCATAGCATGTTATCTGAAGACCTCCGTTCTTGGCTTTCTTCATTTGCTTGAATGGAGGACAAGGGACATAAGATGCTGAAATCTTATCTTTGAGAGTCTTACTTTTACCTACCAGTGTGTTCTTACTTACGGGACTAGAAGGCAATTTCGGCTTGAAACAAGAATGGTGCTGTCACCATTTCCCGCGCATACCAGCGGGCGTGGTGAGGTTCGTTAAAACTGATCTGGGAGTGGCAAACAGGGACAAAACGGGACAAGGGCAATTGACAGTATCAAAACAGAATGGCACCTTTCCAGCATGGACCAGAAGCAACATGTGTTGGAAAGGAATTGGGAGAGCGAACAAAGAATAGGAAAAATGAGGGAGGAAAGCAGATAAGATGAGAGGGCAAGTTGTCCCTTGCCTTGACTAGGATGGATGCTTTTATCATCCGCCAATGTCTTGTTTCTTGATGCTGGGAAGAAGGGAAAGGGTCCTTTTGCACCCTGAAGGACTTGTGCAGAGAGTGAAGGAGGGGAGAGGAAGCAGATGCTTTGTTTGACGGTACGCTGCACTCAGGCCCTTCCACAATTCCTGCCTGACTGTTGCTGTAGAATAATGAACACGGAGAGGCGGGGACAGCAAGGCTTTTTTTCTTGCCTTTGCTTTTACGTTGGTTTTTAGGCTTGCTGAGGCAAGGATGTCTGCCTGGAGCGTGGGTTGTTGTTTCTTTTTTCCCTTTTTCTTTGACCTCTTGAAAGCTTGCTCTTGGACTGAAACAGGCCCGAAAGAGCAGTCGGACCGACAGCTGGCTGTCGGGCGGAGGATCACTGTCCCACAGCGAGGCAGCAGAAGCGCTCTCGATGGATGATGACAGAGATGGATTCTAGATGGATTCTCCTGGTAAGAGAAATGCCAAATCTCAGCTTCATCCCTTTTGTCGCCCAGAGGAAGCCATTAAGGAACCTTAACCTGCACTGATCTGGGGGATTCCACACCAGCCCCCATCTAAACACCTTTCATAAACTCTGTTAATGGTTGTTGGCTTGGGTGTTTTCTCAGAGGCCCTGGCATTGCAGCAGAGAACCATGTTGGCAAACATTTTGAGGGGCTCTCCCCTGCTTTTTGTGGAGCTTCGGAGTGCGAGGTTTGCCCGAGCACGGCTCTGGTGACAAGCAGGGACAGAACCAGTGAGGAATGAGACTGAATCACCCAGAACTGTGCAGCCAGGAGTGATCCCAGCTCCAGGCCCGGGCCTGTGCATGCCAAGCCCACAATTCTGGAAATCTGCACCGTTTCTCCGGGAGGGCTCCATACAGCTCTTGCACAACGTGGCCCATGGGCGGACCACGTTAGGCCACTCAAAGAAAATCAGAATTTAATCCTACTTGATCATTAAAAGAGCCTCAGCTCATCCATGCAGAGCCAAAAATCCACCCAGTGATTGGGCATCATCCTTCAATCTCAAGAGCAGCACCAGGTTCCAGTGCATGGTGACATCAGAGGTGCGCGACTCTCAGCTCAGCATCCTCAGTACCTCCTCAGGCCAACCTGGAGCTTGCGTTTCAACCTCGCAGACCTCCCATTAATTCTCAAGCAGCCTCTGGGAATCCTCCAGTTCAGTATTTACCATGATTTGTCTTCGCGCTGACAGATCACGCGTTGGGCTGTTTGTTCTGTCCCCAGCTGTCAGAGCTGGGCAGCTCTCTTGCTGTTCTTGGGGCAGTATTTCTTGATCTCTCCCACAAGCCAATCCTCCCTGCAAGAGATCTCTGCTGATCTCCCCATGCGCCACTGAGTGTCCCTGCAGCTCTCTCTCTCGCATCCCCATGGAGATGCTGACGCCCAGGGGAGGAGCCAAAGCATGCCTACCTGTGGATCCAGATGCTGAAGCCTGGCACAGCACCAGCACGCCTCTTGCCCCTGCATTGCAGAGGAGCCGCTTTTCTGCGCCCTGCACTCTCCCAGAGGGAGCCCCAGGCCCATCTCACAGCAGCCCTTGGAGCGTGCAGAGGGGAAAACTCCCCTTGTGCAGGATCCCTGCTGCAGCAAGCAGCACAGCTGCACTTGCAGGAGGGAGCTTGAGCCACGCCATGGAGTGGGGCTGTGACACACCCCCTGACCCACAGCGTGCCAGGGCCTGCCTCTCACTCTGCAGGCGGCCTTGTTTGTCACTGTTGCATTTGTTATTTTTTAATTTCCTTAGTACAGAGCCTCGTTATTCCTGCTCCCATATCCTTTCCTGGAGAGCGCCTTAAATCTTTCAAAATAACAAGAATTCGAAGGGAGGGGGTTTTGCATTTTTCCATTTCGGGGAGGCTTTCCTGCCTTCCTCAGCAGACACGTGGTCCTGTGTGCATGCTCATAACAGAACCCCAGAGGGTCAGGGCTGGCCCTGGAATTCTATCCCACCAAAGTGCTGAGCTGTTTCGCTTTGAGCTCATGTCCCCATCTTTCAACACCAGGGGTGCCTCTATCACAAGGAGGAAACCTCTGAAAAATGAGCTGAAGGAGCAGGGCTTCACCTGGCAGATTTGGTAGTCTCAAGTAGGCAGCACCTCCACCCACCCCATAAATCCTCTCTTTTCCGTGGATTCTCCTTTAGTGCTCCACTTGGGCACTCAGAGCCCCCTCTGAAGCATTTAAAATCCCAATTTATTCCCAGCCCAGCAGCCACAGGAAAGCCGTGTCACTCTTCGTGCAGCACCGGGTGCTCTGAGCAAGCAGCCAGGCAGCTGTTCCCAATTCCCAGGAGCGCAACTCCCAGCTGAGGCCCTCCCGCAGCAATGCTGGGAGCTGCTGGAATCACATCCCAGGATCTGCATGGGGAAAGGTATGACTGGGGAGCTGGGTGGTCTGGCAGGAGTTTTGTGATGGGACAGGCTGGTCAGAGAGAAAGAAAGCTAGATAAGGCTTTCCCAGAATCAGCCCTGGAGCTGGATATAAACAATGATAGCCAATAATTAAAACAACCTGCAGGTTAGAGGGTGTTGTTTCTTAGGAGTATGCTGCTTAGCTGTTTTTCTCCTGCGTTTTACGTTGTCTCGAAAGGGTTATCTTGATTTAATATAGCAATCTATTGAAACGTAATTGATTAAATGACCAATCAGGTCCATGTAGCAAACCTGTAAGCAAATGAAGAGGACATAAAAGAAGAGTGAGGATCAATTTAATACGATGTTTTTGCCACTTTGTGGCCCTCTCTGATCTCGACTCTTGTGCCATCCTTCTGGACTCACTAGTGACAGATTGTTCATCCCCGTAGGCACTGCTGAACCATCAGGTGGCATTGCCAGGCTCTGGCTCAGGAGATTTGGCAAACCACTCGCTCCCTTTTCCAGGATTCTTCTGTTGGTTTTAGAGGGTTGTGCACCCTAAACTTTAACCAAAGCAGTTGGTTGTTTCATTTCTGAGAGGGCTCATTGTCACATATTTTTAATTTCTTTAATAGGAGCTAATGTTTAATAAATTGTTCATGAAATAAAACATATGGAAAGCAAATTCCTTCTATTCCATTTTTAGTCTTATTTTCCTATCCTTGTCTTATAAAAGTTTTAAATTCATATTATGGTAAACTATCATTGAGTGGTTGTTAAAATCGAAATAAAGCACTATGTATTTACAGAAGCAATATTTCTTAACTTTTCCCATGTCTATTGATAGAAATGTCACACAAAACAACAGGGTGTGTTGTCTTTGTTCTCTCTCGAAACAGCCAGGTGTCTGCTGAACGGAAGGACAGGAGTGCCCCTGAAAGTGGGAAGATGCAAACACGCCTCCTCTGAATTATTATAATCTTTGAATATTAAAAATATGGCTTCATAAGATTTATTGGGGAACAGAATAACAGTTCTTTTATTTAGGGAAATGTGAAGGGACTGCATGAAAGATTGGTGTGTGTGCGGTTATTACCATCTGTTATGGCAGTTACCTTGATACAAGTGAGGTAGTTATGGCCTTTATCTCTCTCTTCTGATTATGAACTCCACATTTCAACCTGGTCACATCGGAGGAGAACAAGTGCATTGCTATCCGAGTATACCCTGAGATCCTGAGATACACTGAGTTTGGCTTTTTCTCCATGTGTGGAGTTTTCCCTTACAGGAATACCAGCAGCCTGCCCTGACTATCCATACACTGGAGTGTCTTTCAGAGCAAGAATACATCCCGTCATCGTACAGATCTGCTTTCCTTGCTTCCAACTCAGATCCACAGCTTTGATACTCAGAGGACTTGCACCCACTATTTTCAATCATGGACTGCTCCAACACCCTGACACAGCGTGTTCAGGTTGGGTTCCTCGACTCTGTCAGTGCTTGTTCTAGTGAGACTGCATTGCTCTTTATTTTCTCTTTGTTTTTTGTCTGTTTTTTCTATTTAAAAACTGCTTATTCCCTCATTCACATATCTTTGCCGAGAGGGCCGCCATTAATTTTGAAAATGTATAGCAATTCCGAGGTGGGTGGGGAGGGTTTAGACATTCTCTCAGTTCAGGGTGAGATCCTGCCCTTAGAAGGACTTCCGTGCTCTTTCCAATACTAAGACGCAATAATTAAAAAATTGCAGTGCGAAAACAGTGCAAACAAAAGCCCATGCCAGAGTGAGAGCAGGCCCTGGCACGCTGTGGTCCAAGGGCGGCTGGCACGCCCCATCCATGGGGGCTCAGCCCTGCCTGCGAGTGCCAGCTGTGCTGCTGCTGCAGCAGGGATCCTGACACAAGGCGGTTGGAGTTGTTTCCTCTAGCTCCAGGGCTGCTGAAGGAGTGGGCCTAGGGCGTCCCTCTGGACAATGCAGGGCAGCAGAAAGCTGCTCCTCTGGCAATGCACGGGGGCAAAGGCTGCTGTTGCTTGCTCCAGGCTTCAGATTTGGATCCAGAGGTAGGAGTGCTTGGCTCCTCCCCTGGGCGCCAGGCATCTCCCATTGGGATGCTGGAATGTTGAAATCGCCCTGCAGGGACAACTCAGTTGGCCATGGACAGCAGAAGCTCCTGACAGGAGGATTGGCTGTGGTGAGAGATTCAAAAAAACTGCCCCAAGAACAGCAGAGAGCTGCCCCAGCTCTGACACTGGGGAGACAGAACACACTCAGCCCCATTTCCACACACAGAGACAATGTGGAAATGTCTCCAGCCAGCACTGGCTGCCTTTGGTGCTGTTCATTTGTGCAGCCACTGGTGTTGAGACTGGCTCAGACCTCGGGTGATTTGCCAGAACCTCCAGTGGGTACCACTCGCTGTCTTTCCCCAGTCAATGATGTATGCTTTGAAGAAACCCAAAGTTACACGCGCTGCAGGCAAAACTTATGAGGCCATCTGATAGGCTCTGCTCCAACTCCTCGTTGGCTTTCAAGGATTCAATAAAACTGTTATCTCTTGGAGTGGTAATGGTCTAGTAACACTTGAGCCATGTGTGGTTAGAAATTAATTTAGGTGGAGGAATGTAATTGGAGTTCCGTGCTGTGAATGGGAGTTCGCAGTGCGTTGGCTGTCCCCTGCCACCATTCGCATGCCCGGGGCGGGATGAGTTTCACCTTTCCTGCCCCCATAGCGAGGAGACTGAGCTCCATCAAAGGCCAGAGCAGCGCCGGCTCTGCGTGGAATCGCTGGGGAAATACACCATACCTCCCCTTCCCGGTGAAGCCAACGCCCCGGACCCGCACTATTCAAACGAGCCACGCCCGCCCTTTGGCTGGCTGCCCGTGCCAGTGCCGAGCCCTATCCCGGGCCCTCCGGCCCCACAGACGCTGCCTTATGTGCCCGGGAAGTGCAATCGGGATGGCGGCCTGCAGCCCGCGAGCACAGAGCCGCGCCAGAGGATCGCGCGCGCTTTTAAACGCTACCGCTTCATCCCCCGCTCCCGCTTGCTCTCCACCCCTCTGTTCCATGGGCTGGGAGTGTTGCGGGGGAGCTTGGGAGTGTCGGTGCTTTGGGATCCCTCATACACCCCTAGGCTATTTGCCACCACAGGGCATTTCTCCCTGTGCTGCTTCCCGGCCCTCTTCGTGCGAACACACCCAGACTCTGGGAGAATCCAAATTCCTCGCGCGCTTCCTGATCCATCTGCATTTCCAGAGGGAAGACTGCTGAGCCCCGTGCACCCTTCACGCTGCCCCGTGCCCGCAGCTCCCTACTGTGGGATCCTCATGGGATGAGTTTGGGTGCGGGCAGGACCTAAGCCCACCCATCTCGCCTCACGGCAGGAGTACACCTCCCACCATCCCAGGCTGCTCCAAGCCCCCCGTCACAAGCTGCCGCTTGGACAATCTCAGGCACCCACAGTATCTCATAGGGCACCCCGTGCCAGGGCCTCAGCGGCTCTTTCTGATGTCCCTGGACCTTTTATGATACAGCGTTCATTGGCTCCATGATATGATATGTGTGGTTTGGGTTTGGTGGTTTTTCTCGTGCTTTCCCTCTTGTTATTTCCAGAGGAGAGTCAGGATACGGCGATGGCTGCCATCTTCTCACACCATCCTACCCTCACAAAGCTGCTGGCAGAGTCGCCGTTGCCTTGAGTTACACATCACACAGATGGGGTCTTTGGGAAGGGAAATTCCACCTGGGATGTGGCTCCAAGACTGTTGTGTGTATTCAGTCAGTGACTGGAGGAAGTGGCCCCTCTGGAGATCACAGATCTGCAAGGTCCAGTGAATGCTCGCAGCAAATTCCAATTGCAAGCGCTGACAATGAAAGCGGAACACTTTCGGTCCTGGTGTTCAAAGTGGTTCTCTTTCCCAGCTATCACGTGTGGCCAGGATCCGAGAAGGATATGCGCTACATGGGTGAGGCAGGGAGGTGTGGTGGGAATGGAGCCATAATGTCTGGAAGAGCATCGTGCCGTTACGATCGCTTATTCCAAAAGGGTTCCAGAGGCACTTGAGGGGAGGAAAACCAGGCAGATATATGGCTCTGGAGGAGCCATACCCTGTCCACTCTCGTGTATAGAATCCAGGATATTAACCCAGGATGCGCAGTCCCTGCTTCATCCCCAAAGGGATAAATTCCAGGTGTTTACCCTAGCGAGTCTCAAGCGTTTGACATCCCAATGGGATAAAGTTCCAGGTTTGACCTGCAGCCATGGTGCCATCCCTTCCCATCCCAGGTGAGATAAATCCAGGGCTCTTCCCAGGAGCCATCCACTGCCATCCCCAATGGATTTAAATCCAGATTTACCCTTACAGCCAGGAGGTTGCTTTGTGCCATCCAGTGGGATAAATCAGGTTTGACCCAAAGGGACAGGAAGCCATTCCCTGCCATCCATGGACAATCCAGCGCTCCTCCGCAGCAGATCGCGGGGAAGCTGCCATCGCGCAGTGACATTTCCAGGAGCCATTGCCTGAGGCGCAGGTCACTTTTGAAGAAAACCTCTCATCAGGCAGAAGCCACATTATCGGTCCCATCATTCTCTCTCACAAGTCTCATTTGTTTGGGAGAAAGAGAAAGATGTATGACTTCACAGACAGGCAGCCCCGTAGCATCCCCTCCTGTAAGCAGAAATACCCAGCTCTATGTCGTGAAAAGGCTCATGGCTTTTTGTTG
Organism: Sporophila hypoxantha; assembly: GCA_002167245.1. NCBI lineage: Eukaryota > Metazoa > Chordata > Aves > Passeriformes > Thraupidae > Sporophila > Sporophila hypoxantha. The sequence continues at coordinate 199,409 of NDFG01000063.1, read as the reverse complement.
TGTTGCGTGAGGGTGTGTCGATGGAATGTTGGTATTCCCCTCCTGAAATAAGAGAAAAACAAAATCTAGGAAGGGGCGCGCCCTCCTTTTTATTTTTCCAGAAATCCTGCCGCAGGAATGTTGTGTTAGGGAATTAGTGTCTGGTATATATAGATCGTTTTGTCGATGGTTTGGACCGGTTTTCCCTCAAGCTCGAGCACCCAGAGTGGGGCTCCAAAGAAATGTAGTCTTCAAAAATGGTATCTGGAGGCAGAGGGCGTCGAGAAGGGCAGGGAATGGGAAGTGGATAGGGAAGGGAAAGGGAATGGGGGAAGGAAGAGGAATGGGAAAAGGGAAGGGGCAAGGGCTCAGGGAGAGTATAGGGGTTAAGGGTTCAGGGGAGGAGAAGGAGGGAAGGGCTAGGGGCATATAGGGATACGCGTGAATGGAGGAGCGGGAGGAGTAGAGGAAAGGGGGAAGGGCTCCTGGAAGGAGAAGAGATCTCGGATAGGGTAAGTGAAGGGAAGGGAGGTAAGGGCAGGGGTCACCTTCTGCTTGCTCCTCGGGTTTGCTCCTGTCAATTCACGCTGAGAGAGGAAGAGGGCTCCGGGAGAGAGCCTTCAGAAAGCTTTGCAGGCCCTCGCAGGGCCTGAAGGGGCGACCAGGAGAGGCTGCAGAGGACTGGGGACAAGATGGATAATTAAGCCTTTTTTTATGGCCTTTATTACATCGGGGCCTTGTTCCCAGGGGAGCAGGACGCCCGAAGTCCCGGCGTAGCTCAGGCCTCGGCCGCAGGCTGCCTGCTAGCAGTGTGGATAGTTATCAGCTCTCTTTTAAGTGATTTTTTCAGGCTCAGGATGTCAGCTTGCTTGCTAGGCAGTGGTCAGCCAGGGCTATAGGCGTTCAGCGGAGAGAGAGAGGAGAACGAGGACTTGAGACGTTCCGCGATGATTGTCTTTATTGGCTTGAAGGGTCCTTACTCGTTCCGAGCACTGTTCATGAGGCGCATAGTGCATTCGCCCTTTATAGATATAGAAGGATTCAGTTTGAACCAATGGAAAGTTAAAGTCCTAGCCTATAGGGTTACAGGGAGAGCTATAGGTGGAGGGTCAGGGTCCAGGAAGTAAAATGCTGTCTCACTCCACTTCTCCATGACCCTTGCTCATTCCATTACGGACGCCTACAACTCCACCCTTCTGTTTTAGAAAAAAGGCTATCACGATAGTTCTTTTGAAACAGTGAACCAGGCATGAGAACATAGCTAATACATCAACAACAACTACAAGGAGAATCAGCAAACATTCCCTTAACCAAAGAAGCAACCATCCTGTTAAACCATTGTCTGAAAAGTTCATTGACCCAGTCAGGAATTCTTTCTTACTTTCAAAGTCCTTCACGATCTTTCAGTTTCTGGATGTTTGTATGGATGGATTCCGAACGTGAGGAGAGGTTGAAGCAGCACATTCCTTCAAAGTCTTCACAAGCCGTGTCCTGGCCCAAGCAGCAGGAAGTCAATGGGTGCTCGGTTTTGGAGCGAAGCGTGTCTTGTGGTTTCTTCTTCCTTTAAGAGGTCACTCGGGGTTGCAGAGTAGCGTTAGCTGTTTACGAGGCCAGCACCAAGGTGATATTGATTTCACCGAGGGGTTTAGCTGCAGCTACCCAGAGCGTAAGAACAGGGAGACAGCGATCCTTTTTGGTTTGTTCCAATTATCACAATCTAGGATCACAATTTGCATAATTCAGTGCTATGACCTTTTCTTGATGTTTTGATTCGCTTTCCTTTCTCCAATTACTGTAATAGGGTGATTGTTTGGAGTAAGGGTAGAAAAGTTTTCCAAGGGTACAGGGACCCTCCCTGGAGTCAGGAGGGGATCCCTTGCCATACTCTGTCACCACAGATGAGAACTCGTCTCGGCAATACTTTGGGGTGAGAGAGAGACATAGAAAATCACAGGAGCTGTTAATTGCACCAATCGTGCGAATTATAGGCTTTGTTAATTGGTGAAATATCCCTGTGACTTTTGTATTTGTTTCTTGGGTTTCTTCTGGCCAATGGTTTCTAGGTGGCATATTTTGACACAATATGCAGCCTTAGAGGAGCTCAACAGATCTAATTCTTGGGTTCCTCTCAAGCATTGGCAGAATTCTTGTCCACTCGTTCCCAAGTAATCACAAAATGGAGGGACAGAGCCAGGGAATGGCTCCCAGTGCCAGAGGAATGGCAGGGCTGGATGGGATCTTGGCAATTCGGGAATTGTTTCCCTGGCAGGGTGGGCAGGGGCTGGGCTGGAATTGCCAGAGCAGCTGTGGCTGCCCCTGGAGCCCTGGCAGTGCCCAAGGGCCAGGCTGGGCATTGGGGCTGGGCACTTGGCACAGTGGGAGGTGGCCCTGCCATGGAATGAGCGGCATTGAAGATCCTCTTCCCAGCAAACCACTCTGGCATTCCCATTCCTGAATCAAGGATGAACAGCACCAAAACCCATTGCAGCAACTGAGGAAAAAGGAAAGGAAAGACTTTCTCTGCTGGTTGCAGGTGCCCCCAGTGCCATTGCGCACAGGGGTTTGTAGCCTGGCAAGGCCTGGTTAGAGAGGTTTGGGCTGTTGCCGAGGGTGCCCAGAGCACTTGTGGCTGCCCCTGGAGCCCTGGCAGTGCCCAAGGCCAGGCTGGCACTGGGGCTGGAGCACCTGGCACAGTGGGATGGTGTCCCTGCCATGGCAGGGTGGGGCACTGGGTGGGCTTTCAGGTCCCATTTTTCCAACCCAAACCATTCCAGGATTTCATGACATTATAGGAGAAGTGGCAGCAGCATGGAGAAGGATTTAAGGATCTGAATAAGGTWTTTTCAGAGCAGACGTGGAAGGTGAGATGGGAAGATTGTGATCCAAAATCCTTTTGGGTGGAGCAGGAGAACAAGGAACACACTCCGGACATCCCACAGCAATTGGGGCTTTGTGCTCCCCACCCAAAGCACCCTCCAGGTTCTCCTGTGGAGATGTGGAGACCTCAGAACATCAGGTTTGGGACACCCCTCCCCAGGGCACCACTTCTGAGGTGACACCCACCCTTCTGCCAGGGAACAGGGACAGGAGCAGAGGGAACGGCCTCAGGCTGGGCCAGGGCAGGCTCAGGGYGGATTTTTGGGAAGAATTCTCCATGGAAAGGGCTGCCCAGGCAGGACAGTGGTGGATCCCCATCCCTGGAGGGATTTAACAGCCCTGTGGATGTGRCACTTGGGGACAGGGCAGCRYTGGCCTTGGCAGGGTTACAGGTTGGACTCCCTGATCTTTTCCAGGCTGAAGGATTCTCTGATTCCRAAACACACAGGAAAGGATTCCCTGAAAACCTGCTCGGTTTTGAGCTTTTTCACAGATTTCKGCTGCTCTTGCCCTGGTTTGGATTCCTAGGGTTGGGCCAGAGCCCCGGGAGTTCCCTGGGGGACATTAATGTGGATTCAGGCTGGAAGCTGAGCCCCACTGGGCCCAGGAGCTGGGGGTCCCAGCAGGAATTGACTCCAGACCACCCCTGCTAGGGGGAAACCTCGGCTCCAGCTCGGGAGCAGCAGAAGGAATCGCTCCCATCCCCATCTGCGCCCCCAGCTGATGTCAGGAGGGAAAATATTGGATTAGGGGGATTGGAGAGAAATCCCTGTCTGGGCCTCAGTTTCCCAAGGAAACAGTTCAGCCCAAAAGCTTAAAACTCACAAAAACYCCTGGTTTCAGCAGGATTTTAGGATTTTACCCCAAAAAATTCCCTCTCTGCCCAAATTCCTCCTGTTCCCCTCTTCCAGCGGCTCCCTGGGGCCACTGCAGGTCCCTCCTGTGACCCAGGTGTGGCGATTTGTCACCGATTTGTCACCGATGTGTCACCGCCCCGGCTGCTGGAGCCCTGTCATGATCCAATTACCTGAAATCGCTTTGAGCCGCGGCCAAACCAAGGGAAAATGCAAATCAAGGTGTTAATTCCCGGCGTCTAAAAATAGCCAGYAGAGCCGGGAATGTTTGCAGGAGACACAGGTGAGGGAATAAAGGGGGGAAAAGCACATTTCAAACAGGTTCGGTTCCTCAAATCCGGGCTGATTGCCTCTGGGACTGCTGCAGGATGCTCCAACAGGGCAGGGGGGGATCCTGATTCCTTCTCCTGCTGCCCCTCAAATTCCCTGCCCTGCTGGGGGATCCTGCCCATTCCCAGGGCATTCYGTGGGAATCCATGGGGGGTTTCAAAGGATCAAATCCCTGATTTGTCGACCTTGAGCTGGACAGCTGCAACATTCCTGGCAAAAACCCCTCCTGCCCTGTGTGAGGAACATCCCAGGGGTTGTTCAATGCCGGGATGGGCRGCTGGAGCGGACATTTCCACACAGAGGCCTCATCTGACATCCCAAAATGAGCTCCTGCCCTGTTTAAAGGTCCTGGGAGGGGATGGGACCCAGCTGGCTCCAGAGGGGTCTGACAGGTGGCTCAAGCTCTTCCAGACTTCTCCAGGGGTGTTGTTTAAAGGGAATGCTGAGCATTTCTGGGGTGGAGATGCAAGGATCACCCAGCAGCTCCTGCTGGCAGGTGAGTTTGGATCAGACCTGGAGAGCTCCCAGGCTGTGAGGAAGGGGGTGTCCCCTACCTCTGCAGGAGGCTTTCCCAAAAATGGCAGGAATAACAGAACCTGGAATGGTTTGGGTTAGAAAGGACCTTAAATCCATCCCATCCCACCCCTGCCATGGCAGGGACACCTCCACTGTGCCAGGCTGCTCCAAGAACTTCCAGGGACACTTGGATCCTTCCAGGGTTCCAGGGACCTCTGGCAATTCCAGCCAGCCCCTGCCCACCCTGCCAGGGAACAATTCCCAATTGCCAAGATCCATCAAGCATGCCATTCTCTGGCACTGGGAGCCATTGCCTGGCTCCTGTCCCTCCATCCTTGTCCCCAGTCCCTCTGCAGCTCTCCTGGAGCCCCTTCAGGCCCTGCCAGGGCTCTGAGCTCTCCCTGGAGCCTTCTCTGTGTCCCAGCCTSGCTCCAGAGAAGAGAGGCTCTGGAATTATGGAATGGTTTGGGTTGGGAGGTGCCCCAAAGTCCCCTCAGTCCTTCCACCATCCCAGGTGCTCCCAGCCCCAATGCCCAGCCTGGCCTTGGGCACTGCCASGGCTCCAGGGGCAGCCACAGCTGCTCTGGCAATTCCAGCCCAGCCCCTGCCCACTCTCCCAGCCAGAATCCCTTCCCAGTATCCATCCCTGCTCCCAGTTTAAGTCAGTGGGTCAAATCCAGGGAGAAATCCCATGGCAGTGCCAGGAGCCCCCATCCATGGTGGGAGCAGCTCACRTTTCCCTCTGGAATTCATTCCCAGGGAGGAAATGGGCTGGGAGCTTTATCAGGAGCAGCTGTTCCCATTCCCCATTCCCAGAGATTCCGTGGGATGGGAGAGGGTTACAAARCACGAGGGAGGCAGGATCTGCTCGGAAGGTTTGGATTTGATCTAAGTGGGAATTCTGCGATGGGTTTTGTCTTTATTAGAATTATAATTATCATTGTTTTGTTCCAGGCAGCAGCTCAGGCTCCCCATTATTTTTAATTGGCTTCTTTCCTCGTTAGATGGAACACAGATTCGTCAGCRGGCACAATTCCTCACGGAATGCAAATCCAGGCACCGAATGTCCAGGCTCCAGCAGTCCTGGATAAACACCGAGTGTTTCCATAGTGGGAAATGCTCCCTTAGGGAATTCTCTGTCCTCGGGGATGTGGGACACAGGCTGAGCTGTCCTGTCCCTGCACAGGGATGGATTCAGCCTCGGGGAAAACAATTGGAGGGCAGGAAATAGGTGGGAATAGGAGGGACACAATTCCCAAAGGTGCATTCCCGCTGCTGATTGYCCTGGAGCAGGTAAATACCCGGGAATGTTGGCTCAGCTGCTGCAATAACCACTGGGGCTCAGGAAATGCTGGAATGCCTGGAGCACGAATTCTGCTCTTTGCTTCCAATCCTGAACAATGGCCCGAAACTCCTCGGAGTGCCCAGATATCCATCGCTCCCCCCGGGCAGGACAAGGAGCTGCATCCGGCCATTCCCGCTGGGATTTCAGCGCTCTTTGTCCTCAAGGGCTTCCTGTCCTTGGAAAGCAGGGAAAGGGGCCAGGAGCTAAAAAAGGTGGGAAGAAACACGTGGAGGAGGCTCGGGGAGGAGGATTTGTGGAGCCRCGGAGGGTGGGGAAGAGGTGGGAATGAGGATGGGGAGGGGTTGTTTATGTCCWGGAATGCAGAGGGTTCTGAAATGGGATTTGGATTTTCCAGGGAGGCAGGAGGGGACTCAGTGTGTCCACAGAGCGRGGCAGGATGTCACRGTTYGAYGCTGGCACAATGCCAGTGCCCCCATGAAAATACATTCTCCCTGGTGTCTGCTGTGAGATGTGACCAGGAATAAGCAAAGCAGGCTCCAACTTAGAAATAAAGAGAAAACTTTATTAACTAAATTACAACTATATGTAAAAAGGAGCACACAGGAAAAATGAAAACCTTCCAAAAACATTTCCTCCTCCCCCCACCAAACTTCCAATACATCCATCCCTCAAATCACCAAMTCCCAGTCCATCACCACCCTTCAGATAATCAATTCTCAGTTCATCAAGGAGTGAGAAGTCCCCCTTGTGCCATAGGCTTCCCCAGGAAACACCATTGAAACCCCGTGTGTTTCCATGTCACTCGTGGCACTGCCCAGAGAACATTTGCCATGGTGACATCTTCCTTCCATGCCCAGTGCTCTCACCTCTGAACATGGACCAGAGCTGCTTCTAGGGTTCCCTTTTAAGGATGCTTTGTCCCGTTCCAAAAAGAGCACAGTCTCACCTTTGGGACGCCTGTCCCCCTCAGATTTTCACCCCCTGGGGCCAAGGGGTACCAACACTGAACCCTCTTGGCTCTAAGTCATTGCCTCCCCCTGGATGCAGYCTCTGTGTCACAGGAAACATGGTTCTGTCCATGGCTACACAAGAATAGTCCAGCCAAAGGCCACTCCATCACCTCCTCCCACCTAAGATTCTTCTCCACTCTTCTGACATCTTTCACTCGCACAAACTTTCATCACACTTGCCCGTTTCCTCCTCCATTTCATCTCTATCTCTATCTTCTCATTCAGATCCAGGAGGATCAGTATTCGTAAGGTTTCCATTATTCAAGAAAAGGGTTAAAATCTCAGGCTCTGCCTGCCCAGGACTCCCAGGACTTCTCACCGTGGCCCCCCGCACTCCCTCCTTCTCCTTCTCGGCCAGGCTGTGCTGCCAACACATGATATCAGATTTCAAGGTGGCACAGGCGCTCTCTGTCTCTCTCTGTCTCCTGGGGGTGGGGGGTGGCTGCCCGGTGCCTCCTGGTGCTTCTCCACCCTTCCATCCTCAGGGCCTGTTCACCTCCCATCTCTGTTCAAGGCCCAGGCCTACCTCACCCGGCCGCATGGCTTCCCCTCCCAGCCCACAGCAGGCCAGGGGAGAGGCCCGAACGCTTTCCCCACTGGAACCCAAGAGAGAGCTTTCCTGGGTGTCCTCTGCTTTTAACCYCTGTGCTCTCAGAGACTTATCTGTATCCTCAGTGGCCACACCAGGTGCCAATATTCAAATCTGAACACCCATTGGCTTGACCTCAGCATCCCAGAAAACTSTCTTCCTCTCAAACCACGACGCAGGAGCAGAGCAGGAGCTYCTGGGATGAGCCTTGGGAGCAGCAGGCTGGGGCATGGGATAAATCCTCTTCATTTGGGRTATCCAGAGAAGCTCAGGGAGGATTTGGGACCCACTGAGGACCCTCCACAGCTCAGGGGTGGCACCTGAGGACCTTCCCAGCTGTGTGTCCCCAAGGTGGTCACCTGGCCACTCCCTAAAATCCCTGTCACCCACCACGGGCTCGGTGCCTTTGGGCCATTCATTTTCCAGGTGAAATGCCAATCCTGGTGTTATTTTTGTGTACTTTGCTCACATCACAGAGATTTATACAGGCTGATTCACAGGGTGCAAAAAAAATCCCAAATAAACCATTTGGGGTTGTCCTGGTAAATCCTGGGGTSTGCAACAGCACAGCAGGAATGGAAAATTCCTGTAAGAGCCGTTGGGGTGAAAAATAAATAAAAAATGGGGATTGGGATATAATCAGAGGCTGTTTCCAGCCTTCAGCCTGAATTCCAACACCTCGGRCAGGCAGTTGCTCATTTCTGCTCTGCCAAACGCAGGAGCAGAGCACAGTGGGGTCATTATTGGGGCTGGAGGCCGGGATTGGGGCCCTTCCCACCGGGAMTGCTGAGCTGCTGCTGCAGGCAGGGATTGCTGATGGGAAATGGGCTGAAAAGGGAGGGATCCGGGGCTCTGGTGCTGTGGCCATCCAGGAGGGTTCCTGAGCTGCTCCCAGGAGATTTGTCCCTGCTGGAGGTTGAGGGCTGGGATATCCTGAGAGCTGAGAGCTGCTGAACCCCTCAGGGGGTGAAGCACTTGGAGCAGAGGTTCCTGAGGGAAGCAAGGTCATAAAAACCCATTCCCCAAGCCCAAAGAGAAGGATGTTCCCTGGATTTCGGGCCASCAGGACATCACTGGGGCTGGGGGAATATTTCTGGGAGCCTCCTGGGCTTTGGCTTTGGCACTGGGGATGGCTCCAAGAGCAGTGTGGGGACACCCAAACCCTGCCTGCTGCTCCAGGGATGGATCCAGGGAGGTCTGGCCTGGATAAAGACATCTAGGGTGTCCTTAGGGAGGCCAAGAGCAGCCCAAGAGGATTTCTGGGGTGGGATGTAAGGATCACCCAGCAGCTCCTCCTGACAGGTGAGTTTGGAACCATGGGATGGTTTGGGCTGGAAGGAACCTTAATGCCCACCCAGTGCCCCTGCCATGGCAGGCCACTCCCACGTGCCAGTGGCTCCAGCCCCAATGCCCAGCCTGGCCTTGGGCACTGCCAGGGCTCCAGGGGCAGCCACAGCTGCTCTGGCAACCCTGGCACAGCCCAAACCTCTCTAACCAGGCCTTGCCAGGCTACAAACCCCCTGTGGCAAATGGCACTGGGGGCACCTGCAACCAGCCAGGAATCATTCTTTCCTTTCCTTTCTCCAGTTGCTGCAATGGGTTTTGGTGCTGGTTTCCATCCTTGATTCAGGAATGGGAATGCCAGAGTGGTTTGGCTGGGAAGGGATCTTCAATGCCAGCTCATTCATGGCAGGGCCACCTCCCACTGTGCCAGGTGCTCCAGCCCCAATGTCCAGCCTGGCCTTGGGCACTGCCAGGGCTCCAGGGCAGCCACAGCTGCTCTGGCAATTCCAGCCCAGCCCCCGCCCACCCTGCCAGGGAACAATTCCCAATTGCCAAGATCCCATCCAGCCCTGCCATTCCTCTGGCACTGGGAGCCATTGCCTGGCTCCTGTCCCTCCATCCTTGTCCCAGTCCCTCTGCAGCTCTCCTGGAGCCCTTCAGGCCCTGCAAGGGCTCTGAGCTCCCTGCTGAGCCTTCTCCTCTCCAGGGGAGCATTTCCAAGCTGGTGCTGGGATGGCCCAGAGCTGTAACTGGGATCATCCATGCTGTGCTGGAATGTTCCAGGTTCCTCAGCATCGCTGCAGTTGCCATGGAAACCATTCATTAACCCCACCCTGATGGGCCCAGGACCAGGCAGAACCTTCTCCTCCCGCTCGCCGGAGCAAGTCACCAAGAACTCAGGCCAGGCCCTGGGCAGACAATGTTTAAATGACTTTATTTTTTATCTTTTCCTCATTTTATAAATGGGCACAGCACAGAAATAATTAAAAAAAATAGACAGTACCATTACAGTGCTAGATCCATTGGCAAAGATTATTTTTAGAGTCTTTTTTTTTTTGTCATTATTTTTAAAGTTTTGGCCATTGAGTAAGAACAAAAACAATTAACAAACATTTTCTTTTCCTTTCCTTTTTGAAACAGACACTATGAAGCCATTTCAGTACTAAACTCTAGGAGAGTTATGTACATACAAAAAAAAGTTCTGTTTAAGATATGTCTCCTATTAAAAATATTTACATGCATTTTTTTTCCCTCCCGGATTCATTGAAAGCTCCAACATTTGTACTGTTCCAGATCTTTGTTTTGTTCTCCTATGGGGATCGGAAATCAGCTCCAAAAAAAAGTGAAGTTGGAATTAYTTCAATCTTCTGGAAAGGGAGATTTTTTTTTAAATTTTATTTTTGGGATGTTGATCAATGGAAATTTTTTTTTGTCTTTTTTTACAATTATTTTATTTTTAATTTATACAAGAAGGTTYGATATTTATTTACAGGAGGAGCAGTGGGTGATGGTTTATCCTGGAGATGTGGTGGTGAGAGAGAAGGCAGGGAATTTAAAAAGTTTTTCTATCAAACTGCAATGGATTCCTGTTTTTCGGGAGTCTGGTTTGATTGTCAGCTGGGCTGGGGTGGCTTCAGCCAGGGGGGACCCTGAACGGGGGGAATTCCTGCAGGAAACACCCCTGGAGCCCTGGAGGTCTTGGGAGAAGCGCTGGAGTGTGGGGTGTGAAAAAATCAGGGGTTCTTTTACCCCAAAATCAAAAGAATGGGGGAAATAACCACAGAAATGAAAAGYTGGGATCTGCAGACCCTCTGGGGCTCCTCTAAGAGAAGGGGGAGCTGCYGGCACAGGGACTGGGGAGGCTCCGGAGCTCGCGGGGGTTTGGATCCACCCCGGGATCCCAGCCCGGATCTGCTCCGGCCCTGCAGCGATAACAGGCTCCTGATCCCACCTGGGAGATCCCAACCCACCGAGACCAGGACTGGGATCGGGATTGGGACTGGGATCGGGATTGGGACTGGGATCGGGATTGCGATAGGGATTGGGATCGGGATCGGGACTGGGATTGGGACTGAGATCAGGATTGGGATTGGGACTGGGATCGGGGGGATGTGAAGGGCAGGGAGGGGAGAGAGGAGCAGCAGGAATTGGAGAGGTGGAATCCTGCATCCCTTGGGAGTGGGGCCATAAGTCTGAATCCTGAAGGTCCCTTGGGACAGCGGAAGAAGGCTAAATCCACTCGTGCTTTGGTAGACCGGGGAATCCTGCCATCCCTTTGCGCGAACAAGGAATGATGGGGAATTCCACAATGCTCTTTAGGACAAGGGTATGAGGCCTAAATCCCACATTCCTTGGGATAGGAAATCCCAATCCATTGGGCAAGGACTCCTGCATCCCTTGGGACAGGGAAGTGAGGGGGGCTCACATCCTTCCAGGACAGGGAATCCTGCATCCCTTGGAAATGGGGCCAGAGCTGAATCCTAAATCCCTTGGGACAGGGCATGAGGGGGAATCCCGAATCCTTTAGGACAGGGGTTGAGGCTGAATCCCACATTCCTTGGGACAGGAAATCCCACATCCCTTGGGAGCAGGGCGAAGGCTGAGTCCCAAATTCCTTGGGACARGAAATCCCACATCCATTGGGCAGGGACTCCTGCATCCCTTGGGACAGGGAATGAGGCTGAATCCCACATTCCTTGGGACAGGGGCCAAGGGCTACAGAGCCTAGCACAAGGTGCTGGAGGAGAAATCATCCTCCTTTTCCTCTTTTTCCTCCTCCCTTTCCTCTTTTTCCTCCTCCTTTTCCCCCTTGGGAGCAGAGCCCCCTGGCCCCGTGCCCACCTRTACATCTCTACATATACATTAATTACATACACACATTATATACACACACAGACAGCCCCAGCCCTGCTCCCAGGATCCCAGGGAGCCCATTCCCACCAAACCTTTCTGGAYTGAAAGCTCAGAGTTACTTCAGAGCCTGGCAGAAAACCTTGGAGCACRGAAAAGATCCTGACAAGGGTGGCTGTGGGAGGAAAAGGGAATTAAAAGATCCATTCCAGTTCTTGGCTGGCGGGTTTGTTCCTGTGGAAGGAGCTGAGCTGGGGATTCACAGCAGGGAGAGCTCGGAATGCTGGAGCTGGAGATGAGCAAGGGAACTCCCAGACAGGGATTGTTGGGGGAATGGGGGATGGAGAGGGGGAATTTGAGGCAAACTAGCCCAGCCTGGCAGTCACCCAGCCCGAGCCACCCCTGTCCCATCCCCTTCCCTGCAGCTGGATCCCCCAGCACGGCTCGTTCTGGAAAGGTCCAAAATCAGAGAGCGAAGGGACAGCTCCATCCCAACAGGCAGCTGGTGCTTTTCACAGAAAGATCCAAGATCAGAGAGATTTTTGGAGCAAAGGGACAACTCCCACCCTGCAAAACCCACCCAGGGCCAGGTCCTGCTGCTGCTGGGCACCTTCCATGTCCTGCCCTTCCCAAACTCCCCATTCCAGCTCTGCTTTGGGCTCCCTGCTCTTCCCTTCCCTTTGGATGTGGCCTAGGARTTCCTGGCTGTTCTCCTGCTGGATATTCTCCATCTTTTCCTGCTGCAATTCCAGCAGGGAATTGCACAAGGCTGGCACAGGTGACAGAGCAGCCCACACCACCCTGCAATTCCAGAAACTCCTAAAATTATCCAGCTGGAACAGCCAAGGTTCTCCCTGCAGCTCCTGCACATCACACACAYRCAGGAACGGGCRGAAAAGAAATGGAAAAGCCATGGARAAATCCCTCAGGGAGCACAGCTGGAAGGACCAGCACATCTGGGCACTGCTCCAGCTGTTCCTGGCTGGGATCAGTGTGAGGGATGGGGATTTGGGCAGAGGGAATGGTGCCAGACTTGGCTTTGGGAAGGAAAGATGCCAGAGACACTTCCACTCCCACTGGGGTTCATTTTCCCAAAAATCTGCTCTGGGGAATGGCTCCTCCTGTGTGGAGCCTCCTCTCCTCTTCCCCTTCCATGTTCCCACCAGGAATCCCTGGCAAGCCCCGGAGCAGGAGTGGCTGCAGAGGGAGCAGCTGCCTCCACCTGCACCAGGCACCGACCCTCGGGTTTGATCCATCCTGTGGCTCTGCTCATGGAGAAATGGCTTTATCCAGGATTATCTGGGGAGATGGACTTCCCCAAAAAAACCCTGCCCATATTCAGCTCCATCCCAATCCCTGGAGGGARGCACAGGGTCACGTTTTCCAGAACAAGACTTTTTTTTGCCCTTCAAACATCGACTCCAACAGCCCCCGTGGAGCTGAGCKGACACAAGAGGCTGTGACATMATTACACAAYCACAAAATTTGGCTCCAAACCCAAAAACTCTCCAGGGGCTCACATCCCTCTCCAGGTGGAGAGCAAAAGCGTGGGAGCAGGAGATAATGAATTATTTCATCACTTCTGATTAGCACTTTAGTTGCCTTCACCTTTTTTTATTGTGTTTATCTCATATTTTAATTACTGCAGAAGCCCTGCCCRGGCTCCTCTCACCCTCCCCTCTCCAGCTTCCCTCACTCCCAAAGCTGTGATGGATTTAAGTGCCGGGATTACAACCTAACRCCAGCTGAGAGGGACGAGGTTAAGCTTGAGTGAGTAAAAAAATTGTATTATGGAACTTCAGACTATTAAATAGGAGGAAAAAATGGAATGAAGAAGATTAAGGAGGCAGCTCTGAAAAGCAGCATTAAAAAGATTAAGCTGGGAGGGATTTTTTTTTAAGCAAGCTCCAAAGATTAAATCCAGGTTTTCCCAAAAGATGGGGATTTTGGGTGACCTTGGTGACCTTGACTTGTGCCACTCCCTTTGTGTGATCCCAACAGGGCCAAAATCCTCCAAATCATCAAATCCAGGAGTCCAAACTCCCCCTGGAGCAGCACAAAGTGGCTCTGGGTTGGCACCAGGCTCCTTCTGAGTGTGTTCCCTCCTTTGGAGCATCCTCATCCTTCATCCTCATCCTTCATCCTCATCCTCATCCTCCCTCTGGGATGGACATGGAAATGGTCACTCCCAGCACCACCACCCCAAACATCCTGCAGGGCCTTCTCCAAGCTCCAAGGACCCAAACCACGAGGATTTTGAGTCTGGCAGCTCAAAAATGAGGATTTAGAGCTGATCCATGCGTGGGGCTCTGTTCCCTATCCTGAAGTAAAGCCAGGTCGTCATTTTGGGTTGTATCCCAGGGAAAAGCAGCCCAAAGCTCCCAACTTCCCAACTCCAAATCCCACCCAAGCGTCCCAGTGCACTGAGAGATTCCAGGGATTTCAYTTCCTTCCACACCTGTGTTACTGTGGGTGTACAGGAGTGGAGATATGTATTTATATATATTCAAAATATTCTTCTGGCCTCAAATCCCTTCCACGATGAAGCTCTTCTGTCCTGATACCCCCACCAGGGCCATGAAACCCTAAATCCCCCAACGCCCTCAGGGGCCAAAGTGTCCCTGGCTCTGTTAATTCACAAAGCAACGATTTCCCCCCAGATTTTCACGTTTAAATTGTACCAAGAGCAAATCAAAAGTCTCCATGGGACCCAGTCGAGATCAGGACCATTGTGACAACAAAACCCCACAAACATGGCTCCAGCTAATTATGAGCCACCTCACTGAAACACCTTAATTGAAATAATAATTAATTAATCTGCACCCTGGGCAGCCTCGGAGGGGACACCTGGGGTGTRGCAGGGTTGGGTTCTCTCCAGCCCTGTGGGTTGTGCTGGGATTTAAACACCAGTGAAGGAAAACCATCAATCCTAGGGAATCAAAAAACAAAAGGAAACCATCAATCCTGGGGAATCAAAAAACAAAGGGAAACCATCAGTCCTGGGTGTTTCCATCGATTTTGGGGTCTTTCCAATGATCCAACCAGCCCTGGGGCTGAGCCGTGGTTCTGCCTCCCCTTCCTCACCTCGGTGGGATCCCTGCTGGACCCTGAGGGGACAGSGATGGTCCCTGCTTGGATTTCCTCCCTTAGGCTGCATCCCACGCCCTGCAGAGCTCTGTTATCCCCTCTGGAAGAGCCAGGCACAGGATTCAGCTTCCCCAGTCCCAGCTCCTCCCCAAGGAATGTCCAGCAAAGCCGAGCTTTAGTGGTCACAGTGAAAACCCAGCCCAAGCTAAGTCCTTTCCTGGCCAAGCCCCTCAGCCAGGTGGGGATCCAAGATATTCCAGGGGTGGCTGGATGGCAGCGGCCTGGGATGCCCCAGTGCAGCTCCACAAGCTCTCCGGGATGTTGATCCAAGGGATAATTCCCAGGGTTTGTATTTATTTCCTTTTTTCCCCACTCCGGGAGCCAATCCCAGGTATTCCAGCCCCTTGTGCTTTTCCCAAGGTTCCAGGAGCATTGGAGAGTCACGTTCTCTCTTCCAGCAGAAGGAGATTCCTGCAGAGCGACCAACCCCATTCCAAAGGAAAACCAAAAAATAAAAACGAGACAGAAGGAAGGAAGGAAATCTCCTTCCTTTATGGACGGAAAAAAAAGGGCAATAAATCCAAAGCAAACCCCCTGTGCCCCAGGGGTGGCAGGAGGTGTCTGAATCCCAGAGTTCATGGTGGTGGTGGTGGTGGGAAAAGTCCAGCTGAGCTCCAGGCACCGTGGGCARCCCATCCCGTGCTCTCCAGGGCATTCCCAGGCACGGCTGCCCTGGCATCGGCTCCTTGGCATCGGCTCCATGTCCCGTCCCTCCCGCCAGCAGAAAGGCCAGCGGTGCTCGGTGTCACCCAGGCAGTGACTTGGTGTGACCACAGTGCACTCGTGTCACCTCAGGGTGGCTCAAGTGTGACCCAGACGGTGCTCAGTGTCACCTGCAGGGTGCTCAAGTGTGACTGCGGCGTGCTCGGTGTCATTCAGGGTGCTTGCCTGTGACTGGGCATGCTCAGTGTGACCACGGCGCTGCTCGGTGTGACCTGGACGTGCTTGGTGTCACCTTGGCCGCTGCTTGCTGTGACCCAGGCACTGCTTGGTGTCACTGTGGCGCTGCTCGCTGTGATTGTGTGTGCACTCGGTGTGACATGGCACTGCTCGGTGTCACCTTGGTGCTGCTCGTGTGATGGCAGCGCTGCTTGATAGTGACTGGGCGTGCTTGGTGTGACCATAGGTGCTGCTCAGTGTCACCTCGGTGCTGCTCGGTGTGACAGCAGCACTGCTCGATGTGACCTGGGCACACTCCATGTGACTGCAGCGCTGCTCAGGGTCACCTCAGCGGTGCTCGTTGTCACCTTGGGGTGCTCAGTGTGACCGTGGCGCTGCTTGATGTGACATGGGCACTGCTTGATGTGACTGGCTGCCCTCGTGACCTGCAGCACTGCTCGATGTCACCTTGGGGTGTCGGTGTCACCTCAGCGTGCTCAGCGTGATCGTCTTGATGTGACCTGGGCAACTGCTCAATGTGAACCTGGGCACAATCCATGTGACTGAAGCGCTGCTCAGTGTCACCTCAGCGGTGCTCGGTGTCAACCTTGGGGTGCTCAGTGTGCCGTGGGGTGCTGCTAGCTGTGAGCACACAATGCTCGGTGTCACCTTGGGCAATGTTCGGTGCGACGCGCGCTGCTCCGGGCACCCCGTGCCCCCCATGCCAAGGACGCGTTTCCTCCTTCAGCCRCTGCGGGTTTTGCTTTTAAAAATTCACAGTCTGATCCCAAAAAAAGAGAGAGAGGAGGGAGGGGAGAGAGAGACTGGATGGAGGAGAGGAAGACGAGGGTTTGGAGCGGGGAGGGAGGGAGGGAGGAAGCGTGAGGCACTCCGGGCTCTCCGTCTACGCGTAGAACTCCTCCTGCTTGTCGGGCTTCTGGTAGGTGACGTTTGCCTGCTTGGGCTCCTCCAGGGTGTAGCTGCCCTCGTCCTTCTTCTTCATGCGGTAGATGAGCAGCATCACCAGGAAGGCAGGGGGTGAACTGCAGGACCAGAGGGGTGGCACTGATGGCTGTGGGTGGCACTGACAGCCAGGGTGGCTCTTATAGCTGGGGGAGAGAA
This sequence comes from Sporophila hypoxantha, assembly GCA_002167245.1. Taxonomy (NCBI): domain Eukaryota; kingdom Metazoa; phylum Chordata; class Aves; order Passeriformes; family Thraupidae; genus Sporophila; species Sporophila hypoxantha. The sequence goes on along the minus strand of NDFG01000063.1, from coordinate 182,666 downwards.
TTACTCATGGCTGGGATGACACTGAGAGGAAGGGGGCACTGATGGTTAGAGGGGTGGGACTGAAGGTAGGGGGGTGGCACACAGACAGCTGTGGGTGGCATTAATGGCCATGGGTGGCACTGACAGCTGTGGGTGGCACCAGACAGCATCTGGGTGGCATGATGGCCATGGGTGGCCACAGACAGCTGTGGGTTGGCACAGACAGTTGTGGGTGGCACTGATGGCCTCAGATGGCACTGACAGTTGCGGGTGTCACTGAGACAGTGGTGCGTGGCACTGGAACAGCATGAGTGGCACTGATGGCCGTGGGGTGCAACTGACAGCTGAGGTGCCACTGATGGCCACAGTGGCACTTAGCTGTGGGGGGCACTGACAGCCGTGTCCCTGTGTTTTGTTGCAGCAGTGATCGTGGGTGGCACTGATGGCCGTGGGTGCAGTGACAGCTGTGGGTGGCACTGACAGCCACAGGGGTGAACTGACAGCCACAGGTGGCTAGGTGTGACTGTGCGTTGGCACTGACAGCTAATGGGTGGCACTGACAGCCGTGGGTGGCACTGACAGCCGTGTCCCTGTGCGTTGTTGCAGCGGTGATCGTGGGTGGCACTGACAGACCTGGGTGGCACTGACAGCTATGGGTGGCACTGGACAGCCATGGGTGGCACTGGACGCCGCTCGTGTCCCTGTGCGTTGTTGCAGCGGTGATCGTGGGTGGCGTGTGGGCGCCCTTTTCGCCGCCTTCCTGGTGATGCTGCTCATCTACCGCATGAAGAAGAAGGACGAGGGCAGCTACACCCTGGAGAGCCCAAGCAGGCAACGTCACCTACCAGAAGCCCGACAAGCAGGAGGAGTTCTACGCGTAGACGGAGAGCCGGAGTGCCTCACGCTTCCTCCCTCCCTCCCTCCCCGCTCCAAACCCTCGTCTTCCTCTCCTCCATCCAGTCTCTCTCTCCCCTCCCTCCTCTCTCTCTTTTTTTGGAGATCAGACTGTGAATTTTTAAAAGCAAAACACGCAGCGGCTGAAGGAGGAAACGCGTCCTTGCATGGGGGGCACGGGTGCCCGGAGCAGCGCCGCGTCGCACGAACTTGCCAAGGTGACACCGAGCATTGCTGTGCTCACACTGAGCAGCACCACGGTCACACTGAGCCCCAAGGTTGACACCGAGCACCGCTGAGGTGACTGAGCAGCGGCTTCAGTCACATGGATTGTGCCCAGGTCACATTGGCAGTGCCCAGGTCACATCAAGCAGTGCCGCGACACGCTGAGCACGCTGAGGTGACACCGAGCACCCCAACGGTGACATCGAGCAGTGCTGCAGTCCGAGGTGCCAGCATCACAGCAGTGCCCATGTCACATCAAGCAGCGCCACGGTCACACTGAGCACACCCCAAGGTGACACACGAGCACCGCTGACGGTGACCCCTGAGCAGCGCTGCAAGTCACATGGGTGTGCCCCAGGTCACATCGAGCAGTGCTGCTGTCACACCGAGCAGCACCGAGGTGACACTGAGCAGCACCATGGTCACACCAAGGCACGCCAGTCACTTCAAGCAGCGCTGCCATCACACCGAGCAGCACCAAGGTGACACCAAGCAGTGCCATGGTCACACCGAGTGCACACACAATCACAGCGAGCAGCGCCACAGTGACACCAAGCAGTGCCTGGGTCACAGCAAAGCAAGCGCCAGAGAGTGACACCAAGCCGTCCAGGTCACACCGAGCAGCGCCGTGGTCACATGAGCATGCCGCAGTCACAGGCAAGCACCCTGATGATGACACCGAGCACGGCCGCAGTACACACTGAGCACCCTGAGTGACAACTGAGCACCGTCTGGGTCACACATGAGCACCCTGAGGTGACACCGAGTGCACTGTGTGGGTCACACCAAGCACTGCCTGGGTGACACCGAGCATGGCCTGGGTGACACCGAGCACGGCTGGGTGCACGGACACCGCTGGCCTTTCTGCTGGCGGGAGGGACGGGACATGGAGCCGATGCCAAGGAGCCGATGCCAGGGCAGCCGTGCCCCGGGAATGCCCTGGAGAGCACGGGATGGGCTGCCCACGGTGCCTGGAGCTCAGCTGGACTTTTCCCACACCACCACCACCATGAACTCTGGGATTCAGACACCTCCTGCCACCCCTGGGGCACAGGGGGTTTGCTTTGGATTTATTGCCCTTTTTTTTCCGTCCATAAAGGAAGGAGATTTCCTTCCTTCCTTCTGTCTCGTTTTTATTTTTTTGGTTTTCCTTTGGAATGGGGTTGGTCGCTCTGCAGGATCTCCTTCTGCTGGAAGAGAGAACGTGACTCTCCAATGCTCCTGGAACCTCTGGGAAAAGCAAAGGGGCTGGAATACCTGGATGGCTCCGGAGTGGGGAAAAAAGAAAATAAATACAAACCCTGGGAATTATCCCTTGGATCAACATTCCGGAGCAGCTTGTGGAGCTGCACTGGGGCATCCCAGGCCGCTTGGCCATCCAGCCACCCCTGGAATATCTTGGAATCCCCACCTGGCTGAGGAGGCTTGGCAGAAAGGGACTTAGCTTGGGCTGGGTTTTCACTGTGACCACTATAAGCTCGGGCTTTGCTGACATTCCTTGGGGAGGAAGCTGGGACTGAGGGAAGCTGAATCCTGTAGCCTGGCTCTCAGAGGGGATAACAGAGGCTCTGCAGGGCGTGGGATGCAGCCTAAGGGAGAAATCCAAGCAGGGACCATCGCTGTCCCTCAGGGTCCAGCAGGGATCCCACCGAGGTGAGAAGGGGAGCAGAACCCACGGCTCAGCCCCAGGCTGGTTGGATCATTGGAAAGACCCCAAAATCGATGGAAACACCAGGACTGATGGTTCCCTTTGTTTTTTGATTCCCCAGATTGATGGTTTTCCTTTGTTTTTTTGATTCCTAGGAATGATGGTTTTCTCACTGGTGTTTAAATCCCAGCACAAACCCACAGGGCTGGAGAGAACCCAACCCTGCTACACCCCAGGTGTCCCCTCCGAGGCTGCCCAGGGTGCAGATTATTAATTATTTCAATTAAGGTGTTTCAGTGAGGTGGCTCATAATTAGCTGGAAGCCATGTTTGTGGGGTTTTGTTGTCACAATGGTCGTGATCTCGATCGGGTCCCATGGAGACTTTTGATTTGCTCTTGGGAACAATTAAACGGGAAAATCTGGGGGGAAATTGTTGCTTTGGAATTAACAGAGCCAGGGACACTTTGGCCCCTGAGGGCGTTGGGGGATTTAGGTTTCATGGCCCTGGTGAGGGTATCAGGACAGAAGAGCTTCATCGTGGAGGGTTTGAGGCCAGAAGAATATTTTAGAATATATATAAATACATATCTCCACTCCTGTATACACCCACAGTAACACAGGTGTGGAAGGAAATGAAATCCCTGGAATCTCTCAGTGCACTGGGACGCTTGGGTGGGATTTGGAGTTGGGAAGTTGGGAGCTTTGGCTGCTTTTCCCTGGTATACAACCCAAATGACGACCTGGCTTTACTTCAGGATAGGGAAACAGGAGCCCCACGCATGGAATCAGCTCTAAATCCTCATTTTTGAGCTGTCAGCCTCAAATCCTCGTGGTTTGGGTCCTTGGAGCTTGGAGAAGGCCCTGCAGGATGTTTGGGGTGGTGGTTGCTGGAGTGACCATTTCCATGTCCATCCCAGAGGGAGGATGAGGATGAGGATGAAGGATGAGGATGAAGGATGAGGATGCTCCAAAGGACGGGAACACACTCAGAAGGAGCCTGGTGCCACAGAGCCACTTTGTTGCTGCTCCAGGGGGAGTTTGGGACTCCTGGATTTGATGATTGGAGGATTTTGGCCCTGTTGGGATCACACAAAGGGAGTGGCACAAGTCAAGGTCAACAAGGTCACCCAAATCCCCATCTTTTGGGAAAACCTGGATATTAATATTTGGAGCTTGCTTAAAAAAAAAAATCCCTCCCAGCTTAATCTTTTTAATGCTGCTTTTCAGAGCTGCCTCCTTAATCTTCTTCATTCCATTTTTTCCTCCTATTTAATAGTCTGAAGTTCCATAATACAATTTTTTTACTCACTTCAAGCTTAACCTCGTCCCTCTCAGCTTGGTGTAGGTTGTAATCCCGGCACTTAATCCATCACAGCTTCGGGAGTGAGGGAAGCTGGAGAGGGGAGGGTGAGAGGAGCCTGGGCAGGGCTTCTGCAGTAATTAAAATATGAGATAAAACACAATAAAAAAAGGTGAAGGCAACTAAAGTGCTAATCAGAAGTGGATGAAATAATTCATTATCTCCTGCTCCCACGCTTTTTGCTCTCCACCAGGAGAGGGAGTGAGCCCCAGGAAGAGTTTTTGGGTTTGGAGCCAAATTTTGTGGTTGTGTTATTATGTCACAGCCTCTTGTGTCCGCTCAGCTCCACGGGGGCTGTTGGAGTCGATGTTTGAAGGGCAAAAAAAAGTCTTGTTCTGGAAAACGTGACCCTGTGCTTCCTCCAGGGATTGGGATGGAGCTGAATATGGGCAGGGTTTCCTGGGAGTCCATCTCCCGCCATAATCCTGGATAAAGCCATTTCTCCATGAGCAGAGCCACAGGATGGATCAAACCCGAGGGTCGGTGCCTGGTGCAGGTGGAGGCAGCTGCTCCCTCCTGCAGCCACTCCTGCTCCGGGGCTTGCCAGGGGATTCCTGGTGGGAGCTGGATGGGGAAGAGGAGAGGAGGCTCCACACAGGAGGAGCCATTCCCCAGAGCAGATTTTTTGGGAAAATGAACCCCAGTGGAGGGAAGTGTCTCTGGCATCTTTCCTTCCAAGCCAAGTCTGGCCCATTCCCTCTCTGCCCCAAATCCCCATCCCTCACACTGATCCAGCCAGGAACAGCTGGAGCGTGCCCAGATGTGCTGGTCCTTCCAGCTGTGCTCCCTGAGGGATTTTTCATGGCTTTTCCATTTCTTTTCCGCCGTTCCTGTGTGTGTGTGATTGCAGGAGCTGCAGGGAGAACCTTGGCTGTTCCAGCTGGATAATTTTAGGAGTTTCTGGAATTGCAGGGTGCTGTGGCTGCTCTGTCACCTGTTGCAGCCTTGTGCAATTCCCTGCTGGAATTGCAGCAGGAAAAGCATGGAGAATATCCAGCAGGAGAACAGCCAGGAACTTCCTAGGCCACATCCAAAGGGAAGGGAAGAGCAGGGAGCCCAAAGCAGAGCTGGAATGGGGGAGTTTGGAAGGGCAGAGACAAATGGAAGGCGCCCAAGCGGAGCAGGACCCAGCCCTGGGTGGGTTTTGCAGGGTGGGAGTTGTCCCTTTGCTCCAAAAATCTCTCTGATCTTGGATCTTTCCATGAAAAGCACCAGGTGCCTGTTGGGATGGAGCTGTCCCTTCGCTCTCTGATTTTGGACCTTTCCAGAACGAGCCGTGCTGGGGGATCCAGCTGCAGGGAAGGGGATGGGCAGGGGTGGCTCGGGTGGGTGACTGCCAGGCTGGGCTAGTTTGTCCTCAAATTCCCCCTCTCCATCCCCTATTCCCTGACAATCCCTGTCTGGGAGTTCCCTGCTCATCTCCAGCTCCAGCATTCCGAGCCTCTCCCTGCTGTGAATCCCAGCTCAGCTCCTTCCACAGGAACCAAACCCGCCAGCCAAGAACTGGAATGGATCTTTTAATTCCCTTTTCCTCCACAGCCACCCTTGTCAGGATCTTTTTCTGTGCTCCAAGGTTTTCTGCCAGGCTCTGAAGTAACTCTGAGCTTTCAGTCCAGAAAGGTTTGGTAGGGAATGAGCTCCCTGGGGTCCTGGGAGTGGGGCTGGGCTGTCTGTGTGTGTATATAATTGTGTGTATGTAATTAATGTATATGTAGAGATGTATAGGTGGGCACGGGGCCAGGGGGCTCTGCTCCCGAGGGGAAAAGGAGGAGGAAAAAGAGGAAAGGGGAGGAGGAAAAGAGGAAAAGGAGGATGATTTCTTCCTCCAGCACCTTTGTGCTAGGCTCTGTAGCCTTGGCCCCTGTCCAAGGAATGTGGATTGGCAGCCTCATTCCCTGTCCCAAGGGAGGCAGGAGTCCCTGCCCAATGGATGTGGGATTTCTGTCCCAAGGAATTTGGGACTCAGCCTTCGCCTGCATCCCAAGGGATGTGGGATTTCCTGTCCCAGAAATGTGGGATCAGCTCAACCCCTGTCCTAAAGGATTCGGGATTCCCCCCTCATACATGCCCTGTCCCAAGGGATTTAGGATTCAGCTCTGGTCCCATTTCCAAAGGGATGCAGGATTTCACCTGTCCTGCATAGGATTGTAGAGGCTCCCCCTCACTCCGCTGTCCAAGGGATGCCCAGAGTTCCTTGCCCCAATGGATGTGGAGAATTTCCGGCCTCATACACCAAGGAATGTGGGATTCAGCACTCAAGCCCTTGTCCTCAAGGATAGATATGAGAATTATCGGCCAATGACGCATATCGCCTGTACCCAAGGGTACCGGACAGACTGGACCCCGACTCCAAGGGCCACTGACGGTCATTCCCAGCTTATCTAAAAGGCATGTAATGGGCTCACCACCTTCCACAAATTACCCCTTTCAAAAGGGAAGCAGGCGGATTATACAACCGTCGTCAAATGTCCTTGCTGCTCACAACTATTCCTCCCCCTCGGTCCCATGCCCTTTCACACTCCCCAAAAAATCCCAACACAGATCCAGTCGCAAATCCCGATCTAACAGGAATCTCCCAGTCCCGATAACCCACGTCCCCAAGATCCTCACCTGCAGACAAACGATCCCAATCCCTGTAGCCTAACTCACCGGATCCCAGTTCCTGGTCTCGGATTTGGGATTGCGCGCACTCTACCCAGTGGGAATCAGGCGCACCCTGGTTATCCAGTGCTATGGGCAGGAGCAGAAATCTGGGCCGCTGAGGAGATGCCGGTCGGATGGATACCAACGACCACAAGTACGAGATGGCCGCGGACCTCGCGCAGAGAGTCCCTGTTGCCAGCAGCAATACACCCATCTCTCCTAGTAGGAGACCCAGAACCCGGGGATCGTGCAGATCCCAACTTATTTCATTCTCTGTGGTTATATCCCCAATTCTTTGATTATTTGGCTCCGTGATAAAAAAGAAACACCCCCTGATTTAACTTCTCACACCACCAACCAATCCAGCGACTTTCTCCACGAACTGCCAGGGCTCCACGAACCAGGCCATAAGTTCTCAACAACGCAAGCGAACTTCCCACCCGTTCAAGAGGTCCCCCATGGCTGAAGCCCACCCCAGCGCATGACCATTCCACCAGACTCAAACCCGAACAACAGGTAACCTACCATTGCAGTATTCCGCACTACGCAAACAACTTTTTATAATTCCCTGCTTCTCTTCTCAACCCACCACATCTCAGGATAACACCCCAATCACCCACCTGCTCCTCCTGATACGAATAAATAGATCGACACCTTCTATGGTAATTAATTCAAATCAACATAAAAACACCACATAATGTAAAAAAAAAAGAAATCAAAAAACAAAAAATATCAGCTTTTGATCAACATCCCAACAAATATAAAATTTAAAAAAAATCTCCCTTTCCAGAAGATTGACCAACTCAATTAACACTATCCAATACTTCCACTCTTTCTGAGAGACTGATCTCTCCCCCGATCCCCATAGCCGGAGAACACAAACAGATATAC
>NDFG01000063.1:131435-155511 GCA_002167245.1 Sporophila hypoxantha | reverse complement strand
GGGATGGAGGTCCCCAAGGCAGAGCCCAGGAGGATGGGCTGGAATTTGGGATGCAGCATGTTGGAAAAGGGGTGTGGGTGCCCATCCCAGTGGAGATTGCACTCCCAAGAAGCGACATGAGCTCAGCCAGCAGCAGCCCCTTGTTTTGTGTCCCTTCATTGTTCCTCAGATTAATTAAAACCCCAATTAAGAGCTGCCCAAAGCCCAGMGCATTTGGATTTAATTGGCCACTCATTTTCTACAAGGAAAATAATCATTAATGTTGATGGAGGAGCTGCAATTATCCCGGATTTGTATGGATTCTGCACTGCCAATGAGAGGAGCCAGGCACATCCCAAAAATGGACATGGATGCTCCCAAGTTTCATCATCCCTCAGGGAATGCCAGCTCCACCCGTTCCTGCCCAGCTCCATCCATTCCTGCCTCTTCTCCATCCATTCCTGTCCCATTCCTGCCCAGTTCCATCCATTCCTGTTCCTGCTCCATCCATCCCTGCCCCATTCCTGCCCATTCCATCCTTTCCTGCCCCAGTTCCATCCATTCCTGCCCCAGTTCCATCCATTCCTGCCCCTGTTCCATTCCATTCCATTCCATTCCATTCCATTCCATTCCATTCCATTCCATTCCCTCCTCCATTCATTTCTGCCCCATTCCTGCCTCTTCTCCATCCATCCCTGCTCCTGTTCCACCAATTCCTGCCCGTTTCATCCATTCCTGCCCCATTCCAGCCCCTCTTCCATCCATCCCTGCCCCTGTTCCCTCCATTCCTTTCCATTCCTGGCTCTCCCAGCCTCCATCCCAGCTGGAATTCCCCTCCTCCTCATTAGGGAATTGTTTTAATTTGCTCTGCTCCATAATCCTATTGCAGCTTAACGTGCACAACTGTCCTGGGCTTTTCTCACCTCCACCAAGGCTCATTCCAGAGCTCCCTCAGCTTCCCAGAGAGCTCCAAAATAGGAATTTCTTTRTGTCTGTCCATTTATTTCCTTCCAGGAGTGCTTGGCACAGGGATGGACACTGCCTGTTAAACCCTGATGCTCCAGGGTGGTGCTGGTTCCATTTAGGGATTCCCTCATTCCCTGTTTCCCTTCCAGCTCCTCCAGGRSCCSAGGGGATCTGCTCCTGTGCTCCCTRCCCAAGGAGAGGGAGTTTGGCCAAGAAAAAAGGGGTTTGATGGGTTTTTTAATTGAATTTTTTGAAATTCAGAGTGCCGAGGGAGCACATGTGCCCAGGGGGAAAAAGAAACCCCCACGTGCCTCAGTTTACCTGCCTGCAAAAGAGCTGCAAATAATCCAGGAATAGGGAGTGGCTCCTCTCCCATTCCAGGGGTGCTGGGGACACTTTTTAATAGGGACATCCACGTCTCATCCACATTTCCCTGTTTTCCCTTTCCCGCAGATATTCCTGGGGTTGGATATGCACATGCTTCCTTTTTGTGATGATTTTTTTTTACGATTTTCCCTTTATTTTTAATGTTCATTTTTCATTTTCCATCCCAGGAAAATGAAAAATTATCAATTTTTGGTTCCAGGCTCCAGAACCTCTTGGTTCTTCCCAGCAAATAGACAGAGAAAAAAAACTAATTTCCGCAGCTCTTCCTGATCGGGGAAGAAAACCCAGAAATTTGCACCTGAAAGCCTCAAAACCAGAACCAAAAAACCCCAAATTCCAGAATTTTTCAGCCACACTGATGAGCTCATGGGAAATTTGCACACTCAGAAAAAGAAAAAACAAAATATTTTCCCATAAAAAGGAACCTGAGGAGGATGAGCTGTGGGAAGCACTTGCTGGGGAGCAGCCTCCTGTCTCCTAATTAATCCAAATTATCCCTGAGAGGATTTTGGTGACCTGAATAAATTATTCCCATTTTCAGGAACATTTTTCCTTCACTGCCCCCTGCCCGTTGCCCAGCACAGGAAGGTGGAAATCAACATTTGGATGTTTTTCTCGCATCCCCGAGGCGCAGCTGATCCCATGGGATGGATCCTGGAATTCCAGGCTCCCAAATCCGCAGCACGAGCCCTGCTGGGATCGGGAGGGGTTTGGTGACAGCTGCAGCTCCCAAATCTCTCCAGCAGATGGTTGGGCTGATTAACGCAGCCGGGGTCACTCCGGGGCACCCGGCGCTTCCAGGGACAGGAATATTCCCTCGCCAGCTCACATCAGGAAGAAGATTTTTTTCCCCTTTTCCACCACCTTTTTGCCATTTTTCAGCCACTTTTTGCCCATTTTCGCCAATTTTTTGCACTGCTACATCATTTTCCACCACTTTTTTGCCCATTTTCTGTCACTTTTTGCCTATTTTCCACCATTTTTGCCCTTTCCCGCCATTTTTTTCTATTTCCACATTTTTGCCATTTCCCACCTCTTTGTGCCCATTTTCCACCACTTTTTCACCTTTCCACCATTGTTGCCTCTTTGAAACCAGTTTTGCCTCTTTTCCACCACTTTTTTCCCTTTCCATCATCTTTTCCTATTTTCCACCACTTTTTTTCCTTTTCCAACCATTTTGCCCATTTTCCACCATTTTTGCCAACAGGATCCCATTTTTTCCCTCAGCAGCTGAGAAAACCCAGGAGTTCCATGGAAAAATCCTCTCCAGGCTCAATTTTCCCTTCCAACCCCAGCAGCAGGAAAAAGGGGAAGGAAAAAATTGGAAGAAGCTTCTTTTTGCCCATTTCAACAAATGTTTGCCCCTTTTCCACCATTTTTCCCCATTTTCCACCATTTTTTCCCATTTTCCATCACTTTTTCACCTTTCCACAATGTTTGCCCCTTTTCCACCATTTTTCATGTTTTCTGTCACTTTTTTGCCCCTTATTTCCACCACTATTTTCCTCTCATTTCCACCATTTTTTTCCTCATTTCCCACCATTTTTTGCCCTTTTCCCATCATTTTTCCGATTTCTGTCATTTTTTCCCATTTTGTCCACCATTTTTTGCCAACAGAATCCCGTTTTTTCCTTCCAACAGCTGAAGAAACACCAACATCCAGGAGTTCATGGAAAAATCCTTTCTCCAGGTTCAGTTTTCCCTTGCAACCCGAGCAGCAGGAAAGGGGGAAAGAAAACATTGGGAGGGAGCTTCTTTTTGCCATTTCAACCAGTTTCATCATTTTTCAACATTTTTGCCATTTCCCATCCTTTTTGCCCCTTTTCCAACCATTTTTTCCCATTTCCCATCACTTTTTTGCTTGTTTTCCACCATTTTTGCCATTTTCCACCACTCTCTGCTTTCCACCATTTTGTCCATTTCCACCACTTTTTACCCTTTTTCCATCACTTTTTGCCCCTTTTCACTATTTTTTTCCCATTTCTACCCTTTTTGCCAACAGGATCCATTTTTTCCCTCCAACAGCTGAGGAAACACAAACACCCAGGAGTTCCATGGAAAAATCCTCTCCAGGCTCAGTTTTCCCTTCCAACCCAGCAGCAGAAAAGGGGGAAGGAAGACATTGGAAGGAGCTTCTTTTTGTCCATTTCAAACCAGTTTCCCTGTTTTTCAAATTTTTTCCCATTTCCCACTGCTTTTTCCCATCTTCCCATCATTTTTGCCTGTTTCCACATTTTTGCCACTTTCCACCACTCTCCGCTTTCCACCATTTTTGTCCATTTCCATCACTTTTTGCCACCTTTTCCATCACCTTTTTCCTCCATTTTCACCATTTTTTCCCATTTTCCGCCAACTTTTTGCCAACAGAAATTCTGTTTTTTCCCTCCAAAAAGCCGAGGAAACACAACACCCAGGAGTTCCATGGAAAAATCCTTTCTCCAGGCTCAGTTTTCCCTTCCCACCCCAACGGCAAGGAAAAGGGGAGGAAATCTCAGCTCGGGGCTGGTTTGGTGCCTCGGACAGTGCTGCCCTTGTTCCCCCGAGCGGGGAAACCCAACCCGCTCCCTCCTCCTTGCAATTCCCGCTTTCTCCGTGTCCCAGACGCACAAAATTCTTTAATCCACATTTTCCAGCTGCAAAATCCACCCACCTGCAAAGATGCTCAGGAGCTGGTTGGTGTTTCCCACTCCCTCCAGAGCTCAATATTAAGGTAAAAATGGAATTTTCTTTTTTCTGCTCAGTGCTCAAAGAACCCTAAATGCAGATTTATCTGCCCTGAGCTGGAATTGTTCGGCTGGGAATGGAATCAACCCTCCTTTAGTGGCCTCACCTCACTCTTCAGCACAAAAACTGGGGTAAATGCAAATGGAAATTAAATTTAAAACAAAATAAAAAACAAGAAATAAACAAAAAGAAAAACAAACCCAAAAGTCAAACAAACAAAGAAACACAAAACAAAAAACCTCCCAGAAAAAAAACACACACAAAAACAAAACAACAAAAAAAACCCAAATCCCTACAAAAACCTAAAAGAAAACCACCAAAAAAACTCAAAAAGCAAAATAAACAAAAAATAACTCAAAAATTAAAAAAAAAATCACAAAACCCCCCAAAAACAATAAAAAAAACAACAACAAAAATCCACTAAAAAACCCTATGAAAAACAACAGCCACATTTTCATCCATATTTTTCATCCTTTTTCTTTTTTTTGGTCTTAAATTTAATTCAGGGGAAGTGAGAGTCTCTTGCCATTTCCCACCACTTTTTTTCCTTTTTTCCACCACTTTTTGCGTCTTTCCCATCACACTTTTTTCCCTTTTCACCCTTTTTTTCCCTTTTCCACAACTTTTTCCCATCCTTTTCCAACCATTTTTTTGCCACCAGGAGCCTGTTTTTTCTGTTATTTTTGTCATTCCCGAGGGATCCCGCTCAGGTTTCCAGCTGAAAGGAAAAGTCTGGAATCAGCTGAGCCCTGACCTGAGCCTGGCCCAGCTCCGGTTTCCGATCCCGGCCCTGCTGGGCTCAGCTCACCCAGAAAATAGGGCTGGAGCTCCCAGCCCCAGAAATGAGGGAAGAACAATCCCACCAACGATCCGCTGTCCTGCTGGGAATTGGGGATTTGGGGGATTTTGGGATGGGGTGGGAAATGTTTCCAGGTTTTCTGTGGGATGGTGGCGGTGCTGGAAGGATTTGATCAAATATTTATGGAGGCTCTCCAAGTTTGCTGCTGCCAGGGGTTTAAAAATAACCAACAACCAAAAAACAACCCCAAAAAAGAAAAAAAAACCCCAAACAAAACAAATAAAAATAAAAAACCCCAAACAACACAAAAACAAAACAAATAAAAACAAGCAAAACAAAACACAAAATCTGTGGGAAATGAATTTGTTAAAAATTCTCAAAGCCTGACAGAAAGGCTCTCATGCAAACCTTGAGATAAGAAATGCTGATTTGAAAATGCCATGGAATAAGGCATTCAGGTAAAAAAAAATAAAATAAAATAAATAAAAAAAAAAAAAAAAAAAAAACGCCTCTCATACCCATCTCTAAATTAAAATAAAACATAATCAACACAAAACAAAACCTCACCAAAACCCACCAAAACCAAAATAAGACCGCAAAAAATACTCCCACAAAAAATACACCTACAAAAAAAGGAACCCAAAAATGAGTTCTCATTCCACCACTGCTCTGTTAGTCCAGTTTGTCCCCTAAAACCTCACAAAAAAACCTAAACAAACCAAAAAAAAAAAAAAACCACACAAAAAAAAAAAAAAACAAAAAAACCACAAGAAAATAACCCACAAAAAAATCCTAAAAAACCCCTGAAGCTCTCGCAGGGGCAGTGGAGCTGGAGGAGCTGCTCCCACCCCTCCTTCCTAAGGGTAATTCCACGGATGTTGGTTCCTCAGCTTTTCCAAATTCCATCCCATTTTAACAATTCTTTACAAACCCGCTTCCCACACAGAGATCTGGTGGGCAGTGGCGTTCCCACACCTGGCAGAGAGGGAAGAGCGGGAAACACCTCCAGGTGTCAGCCCAAAGCTTTGGGGATCCACCCAGGATCCACCCCAGGATCCACCCAGGGATCCATCCGCGTTCCCAGGATCCATCTCAGGATCATCCTGTTCCCAGGATCATCCCCGTTCAATGATCCACCCCAGGATCCCTCACAGGATTCATCTCAGGATCGCCAGGATCACTCCAGGTCCATCCTTTCCAGGATTCCCCCCGTTCCCAGGATCTATCCCTGTTCCCAGGATCCATCCCAGGTTCCATCGGAGGATCCACCCCAAGATTATCCAGGATCCACCCAAGATCGATCCCCATTCCCTGGTTCCATCCCAGGATCCATCTCAGGATCCATCCCTGTTCCTATGATCCACCTCAGGATCCCTCACAGCATTCAGCCCAGGATTCATCCAGGATCCATCTCAGGTTCCACCCAGGATCCATCTCAGGATCCTCCCCATTCCCAGGATCCCTCCCAGGACCCATATCAGGATCCATCTCAGGATCCTCCCGTTCCCAGGATCCATCTCAGGATCCTCCCAGGACCCATATCAGGACCATCTCGGATCTCTTCCCATTCCAGGATCCATCTCAGGTTCCACCCCAGGACCCATCTCTGATCCCTCCCCCGTTCCCAGGATCCATCCGTTGCCAGGATCCATCTCAGGATCCATCCCAGGATCCATCTCAGGATCCCCTCCCCCGTTCCCAGAGAGCCACCAGGGCCCTTCCCTTCTCCTGCCATGGAATTCTGCCCTGGGCTCAGGGCAGGGGTGGGGAGGCTGGGCTGGGCAGAAGGGGACCAGGGGACACGAGGGACAATGGGTGGACAGGAGCCAGCAGCGCCCTGGGGGCCCGAGCGGCCAGCGGCTCCTGGCCTGGAGCAGGAATGGTGTGGCCACATTGCTCTCACAGAGAAAAGCAAGGCACACCTTCCCAAGGATATTTCTGGGGTTCACATTCTCTGACTCAGAGAAAGAAAAAACAATTCTTATCTCAATTGCTGCTCCTGTGCTGTTCACAAGTGGAATGCATGTGGAAGATGGTTTACCTGAAAGGGAATTGGTTGATTGGTTCTGCTGGGAGTGCTGTGATTCACTGACCCATTGGGTCCAGGTGTGTGTGGGGAGTGTCGCTGATGGTCACGAGATGCTGGGCAGGGCAGTTGGGTGCTTGTGCAGGTTCAGTTTAGATGTAGTGGTAATATAGTATAGAATAATATAGTATATACATATAGATAGAATATAGTATATATAGAGAGAATAATATAGTATGATAAAGTAATTAATTAACCTTCTGATATCCATGGAGTCAGATGCATCATTCCCTCCCTTTCCTGTACAGGGATTTCATTCTGCCCCTGTGCTCAGCACTGGTGAGGGCACACCCTGAGTGCTGGGTCCAGCTCTGGGCCCCACTGTGGGAAGGACCTTGAGGGGCTGGAGCACATCCAGAGGGCAACGAGGCTGGAACAACAAAACTGATGGAATGTTGGGGCACACAGACAGATGATGGACTTTGGAGCTGGCTGACAGAAGAGGATTTGATAACAGGATGCTTGGCAAAAGCAAATGAAACTTTGAAAATTAGACCTGGATTGCAAGAAGATTCAATCAGCTGGATTACCAGAAAAAGGAAATCCCATTAAACTCTGCAAGTAAGAGATGCTGTTATATGCATAAGTCTGTGTGTGTGATTTTAACCTAATCACTGCAGTAACACATTACCAGCCTCCTAAAACAGCACCTTGTCACTGTCATATTTTCTGAAAAAACCCCTTCGCCAGGGTTTCTCTCCTGGGAAGATGAAGAAGCCTCAGAGAACAAACAATGTCTCACTCGCTTCTCCCTGTTTTTGCTGCTTTGGAATGCTGGCTGGAGATGGTTTACCAACAGGTGATTGCTTGATTGGTTTCTTGTGAATTGTTTTTACTTAATGACCAATCACCATCACGCTGTGTCGACTCTGAGGAGTCAGTCACGAGTTTGCATCATTATTCTTTGGTAACCTCCTGTGTATCCTTTCTCTATTCTTTAGAATAGTTTAAATATAGCATTCTTTACTATAATATAGTATCAATAAAATAATACATCAGCCTTCTGAGAACATGGAGTCAGATTGACTCGTCTCTCACCTCGTCCTGGGGACCCCTGCAAATACCACAATACCTAAGTGTATCCCACAGTAAAATCAGATTCTGATCACTGAATCAAGTCTCCCTGTCTTCTCCATCACCAACAACAAACCCTGTGAGGAACCCCTGAGGAGCTGGGGGTGCTCAGCTGCAGAAAAGAGACTCAGGGCTGCCCCCATCACTCTGCAGCTCCTGAAAGGTGCCTGTGCTCAGCTGGGGCTGGGCTCTGTCCCAGGCACTGACAGAACCAGAGCACACAGCCTCAAGCTGCCCAAGGGAAATACAGGGTGGATATCAGGAAAAGGATTTTACAGAAAGGTGATAAAGTTCTGGAATGTTCTGCCCTGGGAGGTGGGTGGAGTCCCATGCCTGGTGTGTTTAAACAAAGCCTGATGTGGCACTGGGTGCCAGGGTTGAGTTGAGGTGTTGGGGCTGGGTTGGACCCGATGGTCCTGGAAGGTCTCTTCCAAACCCAGTGATTCTGGGAATTCCCAGAGCAGCTGTGGCTGCCCCTGGATCCCTGGAAGTCCCAACAAAGCCAGGTTGGATGGGGCTTGGAGCAGCCTGGGACAGTGGGAGGTGTCCCTGCCATGGCAGGGGTGGGATGGGATGGAATTTAAAGTCCCCTCCAACCCAAATAATCCCAGAATTCTGTGATTCCATGGAGTGCTGCAGCAGAAGGGCAGAACTGGGGCAGAGCTGGAGTTTGAGGTGTTCCAGAGCCCCTCATGTTCCCGGCTCCCTCCATCTCCCCATCCCAAGGGATTGCTGATGGAAGGGATCWRAMTCCTCCCRTGGAAGGGRAAAACCTCCCCCTGTGTTGGCAAGGGAGRGGGAAACTGAGGCAGAGCAGGGAGTGCCCAGCAGTGACAAATTCCAGCATTTTCTCAACAAGCAAAGGCAGCCTTGCCTCTGCTCCAGGCTGGGTTGGTGGGATGGACACAGGGGATGGGATCAAGGCCTTGTCCCACCACATTTCTGTCACTCCTTTGTCACATCCCTGGGATTGGAAATGGGGCAGCAGAGGGATTTCTGCCCCCTTCACTTTCCCAAGAGCCCAGGGCTCTCAGGAGGGTCAATATTCCCAATTTCCCAATGTTTCCCAGGGACAGGGATCTCCAGGGCTGGAGGCAGCGCTCAGGGGGCTGATGTCCCTTCCCCAGGGATGGAGCAATCCTGGGAAGGACTCAGGGCCACAGAACTGASCCCACAGGGCCCTGGAGCTCAGGGACAGCCCCATGTGGGACCGGGAGCAYCCCTGACATCCAGGGGGGAAATGAGTCCAAAGGCAGCTGGGCAGTGTTTTCCTGGAGCCTGGAATGATCTGGGAGTGGATCCAGCTGTCCTCCTCCATCTCACACAGCCTCTCCTGSAGGGGGGACAAAAGCCCAAATTTGGGGTGGCTGGGGGTGTCGGGGCCGTGCCTGAGGCAGCAGCTCTGCCAAGCACCACACACGAGGCTTTCAGGAAAACAAATCCAAAGTAAAAAAGCAGAAAAACCCACCAGAGAAAGGGGAAAAAGGTTTCAACTCACCATGTTTTCTTTTCTTTTTTTTTTTTTTTTGTTTTGAGTTTTTCAAGATGTAAAATTGATTAAAATAAACCCAGGATCTGACTGAGCTGTTTCTATTTAGGAACCTAATAAAGACTGGAGCCCAAAAAGCTATCTGCATTTGGGACTTTTTTTCCCCAACCGTATCAGTTTGCTCTAAATAAAAAATCCAGCCTCTCCGCGCAAGCCTCCCAAAATCCTCGGCGTGCCAAATTTCTGCACGGAAGCCTCCAGCAGCACGGATTGCTGCTCAGCACAGAGCAGCCAGCTCCCGGCTCACCCAGGCTGCTGCTTCGCTTAAGAAAAAAATCAGGAAAAAGGGAGAATTTCAGTTTAAAAATCTGCCTCTTCCTCCTGGTTGCTGCAGGGCTGTGTTGGTTCACCTAATCCATATTCCATAAATTGTGGAGTGACCCAGCAGCAGGAATGATGAGGGAATGATCTGCGAAAAAGCTGTGGGAGTGGTTTGTGGCTAAAGGGAGAAGCCCAGCCCAGCTGAAAGGGGGCTGCTGGGCTGGGCTGGAGCTCACCTGGGCCTGCGGGGTGTGCCAGGGAGGATGACTTAGCTGAGCTGAGCTTGAGTGTGAGCAACGCTTTTGGGATTCATGGAACCCAGAATATCTAGACTGGGGGACCCCAAGGATCATCCAGTCAACCCTGGCCGCCCAGACACCCTGAGTCAAAATCCACCTTGGGCACCTCTGAACCCTCCTTGGGGCGCATCCAGGAATATGTCCCACGTACCGCCCTGGGGATCCCTGCTGTCTCCCTGGCAATTGGCCATCGACTCTGGCATGGCTGTCCCACAGCCAGCCCCTCCCTGACACACCAGCCCGAATTCAGGCTGAAACCCAGACTGGGACAGGCCGGCGGGACTGAGGTGCCCCACCTGGGGCAGCCCCGGTTTGTCCTCTGCAGCTCCCAGAGAGGGACCTGAGCGCTGCCCCAGGCTCAGGGGATGCTCCGGTTTCACAGAGACGATGATTTTATGGAAATCCATATTCCTGAGGATTTTCCGTCCTGAGGAAGCTGAAGGCTCAGGAACAAAATGTAAACAATGCGTTATCTGCTGAGCTGATATGGAGTATGCATACAGGTGCATCTGGGATGTGGTCTCATGTGGCTGTTTCTCATTAATGCCGCAATCACACCAAATGACTCACAGAGAGGCCGAGCTCGCACGAACAGTACCCATTTCACTTTATTTCATATCCTTCCTATTCTAATTCTTAGCTAGCCTTCTGATGAAACCTTTCTTCTATTGTTAACCTTTAATTAGTAGAGTTTTTAACTGTAATATATATCATAAAATAATAAATCAGCCTTGTGAAACATGGAGTCAGATCTCTCAGCCTGAGAGCCCTGGTGAACACGGTCACACTCCGGCAATCCAGGCTCTCCAATTCAGGAGATTTTCCTCCTGCTGGTGCCACCTCCAGCCTGGCAGCGGGGCTGGCACCGCTCCCCACCCACGGCAGCGGGGTTCGGGCCCTGCCGGGCTCGGCCAGGGCGGGGATCAGGGATGCGCCAGGGAGGGATGACCCAGAGCCCTGCCCAGAGCGGGGGAGGGCGCAGCAAACACCGCGGCTCGAGTTTCACGGAGTTTGAGGGTGTAATGCAACAGGRTKTACCTGGSGAGGCTGAAATGCTGATATTCCCCACGGGAGTGCCACAGAAAACCTCAGGGCTCTGCTTTGGTGGATTTTTAGGATGTAATAAAACCTGGGGAGGCTGAAATGCTGAAATTCCCTGTGGGAGAGGCACAGAAAACCTCAGGGCTCTGCCTTTGGTGGATTTCCAAGGTATAATACAACAGGATTTACCTGAGTAAGCTAAATGCTGAAATTCCCATGGAGAGGCACAGACACCTCGGGGCTCTGCTTTGTGGATTTTTAGGGTGTAATAAAACCTGGAGAAGCTGAAACGCTGAAATTCCCTATGGGAGAGGCACAGACAACCTTGGGCTCTGCCTTTGGTGGATTTTTAGGTGTAAAAAAACTCAGGGAGGCTGAAATGCTGAAATTCCCTGTGGAAGAGGTACAGGAAACCTCAAGACTCTGCTTTTGGTGGATTTTTAGGGTGTAATACAACAGGATTTACTTGGGGAGGCTGAAATGCTGAAATTCCCCATGGTAGATGCACAGAAAACCTCAGGGCTCTGCTTCTGGTGGACTTTTAGGGTGTAATAAAACCTGGGGAGGCTGAAATGCTGAAAATTCCTCATGGGAGAGGCACAGAAAACCTCAGGGCTCTGCTTTTGGTGGATTTTTAGGATGTAATAAAACCTGGGGAGGTTGAAATGCTGATATTCCCCATGGGAGAGGCACAGGAAAACTCAGGGCTCTGCCTTTGGTGGATTTTTAGGGTGTAATGAAACTCAGGGAGGCTGAAATGCTGAAATTCCCTGTGGGATGGACACGGGAGATCTGCTGGAGGGGGTGACCAATCCCTATCCGAGCAATGGGACAGAAATTCCTGCTTTTCCCAGGAATCTCTAACCCTCGGTGCCACCCCTTTGTCACCCAGGGGGAAACTGAGTCAGGGGCCAGTCCTGGGGGGCTGTGCCCCTCTTCAGCAGCTTCACCAGGAATCACCTCTGGAAGGAGCAGGAATTTCTCCTGCTCTTCCCTACAAACACCAGCACCCCAAAAACATCCCCCCTGCTCCCAGAGCTGGAGCTCACCCCAGCCCTGGCCTGCCTCCCCTCCTGCCCACGTCCCAGACAGCACAATCCATGTGTTTGTGGATAAATCCCCTATTTTTAGCAGCTCCTATCGCGGGCTCTGGGCTGGTGGCATTCCCRGATTTCGGAGGGTACACAGATCCCAGTCTGGGGGAGGCACAGGGACACAGGSAGGACAATGCCCAGGGCACWGAGCTGCCCSTTTTTGGGGWGGAGGAGGCRCCGTGCCCTGTGCCCACCTCACAGYACCCAAAATAAAGTGCTTTTTTTGTGCCCTACACTCACCTACAATTATCCCAAATGAAGGGTTTTACACTGGGCTGCACTCAAAATGTGGATTTGGGCTCCCAGCCCAACCCTGGAGTGGGAATGCTGGAAAAGAGCTGATGGTTCTGGCCCCACAACCCCACCAGGACCTGGCTGTGGAACAGGGAACAGCCCCACTGCCCTCACATCCCACGGGGATTGCTGCTCCCTGTCTGCACAATGTCCGTGGGGCAGCGTCCTGAAACCCTACAGGAAAACCCTGCAGGAAAACCCTGCAGGAAAAACCTGCAGGAAAACCCTACAGGGAAACCCTACAGGAAAACTCTATAGGAAAAACCTACAGGAAAACCCTGCAGGAAAAACCTGCAGGAAAACCCTACAGGGAAACCCTCCAGGAAAAACCTCCAGGAAAACTCTACAGGAAAACCCTACAGGAAAACCCTACAGGGAAATCCTCCAGGAAAACCCCACAGGAAAACCCTACAGGAAAAACGTACAGGAAAAAACTCCAGGAAAACTCTATAGGAAAACTCTACAGGAAAACCCTACAAGAAAACTTTCCAGGAAAATCCTCCAGGAAAACACTACAGAAAAATCCTCCAGGAAAAACTTCCAGGAAAATCCTCCAGGAAAAACTTCCAGGAAAACCCTATAGGAAAAACTTCCAGGAAAACCCTATAGGAAAACCCTACAGGAAAATCCATCAGGAAAAACTTCCAGGAAAACCTTACAGAAAAATCCTCCAGGAAAAACTTCCAGGACAAACTCCCAGGAAAGCCCTCCAGGAAATTCCTCTCGCTGGATGCCAGGGGTGAGGTGGGCCAGGGACCTCACGGCTTTACCCAGGGAGGGCAGAAATGCCCCGATGCCCCTGACGTGCACGGAGCTGCCCCCACCCCAGAACAGCCCAGTGCCACCATCAGCAGCCCCGGGAATGTCCTGAGAGGGCAAAGGCCACCCTGTCCCAGGGTGACACCGCTGTCACCCGGGACACCCAGCCTCTGATGGCCACCCCCGTGGCTCAGTGCCCACCCCCAGGTGCCAGCAGCTGCCTCTGTCCCTCCTACAACCTCTGTCCCTCTGTCCCTCTGCCCTCCTGTACCTCTGTCCCTCTGTCCCTCCGGCCCCTCCTGCTCCTCCTGTCCCTCTGTCCCTCTGCCCTCCTGTCCCTCTGTCCCTCTGTCCCTCCCGCCCCTCCTGCTGCTCCTGTCCTTCTGTCCCTCTGCCCTTCTGTCCCTCTGTCCCCCTGTCCTTCTGTCCTTCCTGTCCCACTGTTCCTCTGTCTCCCTGTCCCCCTGTCCGTCTGTCCCTCTGCCCTTCTGTCCCTCTGTCCCCCTGTCCCTCTGTCCTTCTGTCCCTCTGTCCCTCCCGCCCCTCCTGCTGCTCCTGTCCCTCTGTCCCCTCGGTTATCTCCCTAATCCGATTGTGGCGGCCGGCCCTGCCCGCTCTGACCTCCGGTGAGCGCCGGCCCCAGGTGAGGCCGGAGCCGCTCGGGATTACCGGGAATTACGGCCCCGCTCAGACGGCGACAGCGGCCACACGGAGCCACCAGAGCGGCGGTGGCACCAGCGACAGCGTCCAGCCAGGGAACCTTCCCGGGATCCAACCGAGCACAGGGCAGGAGCCCGTTCCCATGGGAATGGCTCCCAGTGCCAGAGGAATGCAGGGCTGGATGGGATCTTGGCAATTGGGAATTGTTCCCTGGCAGGGTGGCAGGGGCTGGGCTGGAATTGCCAGAGCAGCTGTGGCTGCCCCTGGAGCCCTGGCAGTGCCCAAGGCCAGGCTGGCATTGGGGCTGGAGCACTGGCACAGTGGAGGTGGCCTGCCATGCAATGAGGCTGGCATTGAAGATCCCTTCCCAGCCAAACACTCTGCATTCCCATTCCTGAATCAAGATGAAACCAGCACCAAAACCATTGCAGCAACTGGAGAAAGGAAAGGAAAGAATGATTTCCTGGCTGGTTGCAGGTGCCCCCAGTGCCATTTGCCACAGGGGGTTTGTAGCCTGGCAAGGCCTGGTTAGAGAGGTTTGGGCTGTGCCAGGGTGCCCAGAGCAGCTGTGGCTGCCCCTGGAGCCCTGGCAGTGCCCAAGGCCAGGCTGGGCATTGGCACAGTGGGAGGTGGCCCTGCCATGGCAGGGSTGGCACTGGATGAGGTTTAAATCTCCCTTCCAACCCAAACCATTCCATGAATCCATCATTCCACAGCTCCACAAAAACACGGCATTCCTGTCCCCCAACCCTCGGCCCTGACGTCTCATTCCTGCCGCTCCCAGCTCCCGCCCTGAGCCGATCCCGGCTGCTCCTGCCCGCTCCGATAAGAGCCCCTGAACAATGAAAAGGCGAGGGAAAGAGCAATTCCCGGTTTTTTACAGCAGCCCCGGCCCTCCCAGGCCCCCGGTTCCCGGCAGGAACCCGCAGCCCCTCGATCCCACAGATCCCCCCGGGCTTCTTTCAGGACAAAACCCTTTCCGAAAAGGCTCTGGGATGTTTGAGGAGCCCCATCCCGGCTCCTTCGGCGCTGGGGAAGGGATCAGGGCGCTCGGGCTCACATTCCCGGCTCCATTTCCAGTGGAAGGGGCAGGACAATGGCGCATTGTGCGCCGGGGAGAGGAAAATGATCTCATGGTGTTTGTGGAAGGAAAGGTTTCAGCTGGAAACGCCTCCGGGCCCGCGGAAACAGCCSCGGTGGGGCCGGCACCGGGAACGCTCCGAAGGCGCTGCTCCCGGGGGGAACGGCCGCGACTCGGGCCCGGCCCGGGAGGAGCAACAGGGGCGGTCTGGGGACACGGGGACACGGGGACACGGGGACACGGGGACACAGCCCAGGGATACGGGGACATGGGGACAGAGCCCGGGGACCCAGCCCAAGAACACGGGGACACAGCCCAAGAACACGGGGACACGGGGACATGGGGACACAGCCCAGGGACACAGCCCAGGGACACAGCCCGGGGACACAGCCCGGGGACACAGCCCGGGGACACGGGGACACAGCCCAGGGACAACAGCCCGGTAGACGCACAAGCCCGCAGGCGGACACGAGCCGGCCCAAACACCTCACGTCCGCTTTCCCGCGTGACTCGTTGAGGCACAAAATCCCCTGCTCGGGGCCACCGCGGTTGCTCACCGATCTGCCCGCGGCACAATGAAGCCAGCTCCTCCGTGGGGACACAGCGCCGCTGGGGAGCCTGTCCCACTGCTGCATGCGCACGGGGACCGGCTTTTCCCCCTACAGGGGACCGCGGGGAAACCGGCGATCGGCCCTAAAGGAGTCCCGTGGGAGCTGGGGTGGCTTTGGGGAAGCGGGGGCGCTGTCACCGCCCGTGCTCTTCACTTGCCGGCTCTGTCACCCCGTAGCCAGGAGCTCTGTGCCCGTGCCAGGGCGACCGTCACGCGTGCAGGACCTCCCCGAGCGCAGGAGAAGCCAGCTGCGGGAGTAAAAACGCCTCTGAACGACCAAGAAGCAATCCGGGGGTATTTCCCGGGTTTATTTGGCTCCTTAAGCCGCCACTTCATTGCTGGGATCGCTTAATTGTTGGTCATTAAGGGCCGAGGGCAAAGGCTGAGCTCCCAGGGATGGGGCTCGGAAAGGAGAGGAGGGTGCCGGGGCAGAATTTCCCGAGGGAACACCCTCCAGCCCTACATGTCATTCTCCATTCCTCCATAATGCCTTGCCTCCCCGACGGCTCCCTGTCCCGCCCGCTGCCGTCAGTTTCCCCAGTCCCTCCCGTGCTGCAGCGTTCGGGGGCAACCCACAAGGGAAGCGCCCCCAGCCCCGAGTTCCAGGCAGCAAAAGGAATTCGGCACGAATCGGGGGGAATTTCCACGCATGGACAGAGGGTTCTGGAGCCGGCGGAGGGCCGTGCCCTGCCCCTGCAGGAGGCGTGGGAGCAGCCACAGACTGGGGGTGCCCTCTGCTTCAGCAGCTCTGGGTGCTTTGTGCAACCGCCCAAGTCGCCACATGGTGGGAATATTCCTCCTGAACTGCCTCCGGTGTGGACAGCAGCCTGAAATCCCCGCTGGATTCCCAGAAGGGCGGTTCCGCCCCAAAGGCATCGTCCCAAGCCCAAAGTACCTCGAAAGCTTTGCCACTATGAGGCTGGAAAAGGGTTTTTCTACTCAATTTTGTCAGGGATGCAGGGTAATCCAAGGCCCCAGCGAGGTCACACAATCAACGGATTCCTGGAAATCGCTGGTGTTGGAAAATCCCCGATGTTGGACAATCCCTCAGACCTGGTGTTTTGAACCATTAACCCCAGCAACGGGGCTGTCACCGCTCACCGCCTGCCCCGAGTGTACACATGTTCTAGATATGCCAGGGATGATTGCGGGGCTCCACCGGTCTCCCTGTGGCAGCTGTGCCAGGCTCTACAAACCTGTTCCACCGACACGAGGATTTCCTGGTGCCCACCCTGAGCCTGCCCTGGCCCAGCCTTGAGCGCTTCCCTCTGCTCATGCCCTGTTCCTGGAGCACAGCCCGACCCCCCGGCTGTGCCCTCCTGGCAGGAGCTGTGCAGAGCCACAAGGGCCCCCTGAGCCTCCTTTGCTCCAGGCTGAGCCCCTTCCCAGCTCCCACAAACACATTAAAGCCCGGGAATGTGGGGGTGATGTGTCCAAGCCAAGGACAGGGCTGTCACTGCCCTAAAGCCAACCCTCACCTGGCTGCCCCTAAAACGGTGCCAGTCCCATTACTGGAGACCCTCCAGGATCTGTTCTGGTGCTGAACCACAGGTAATGAACCCTAAGAATGATTAATCAGGAATATTCCAGACTCTCACACGCAGATTTGGATCAACACCGGCTCCCCCTCCCCACAGGCAGGACTCAAACCCGGGCAAAACCCCACGCAGCCCTTTTCCCTGTGCTCCTGGCGTTTCATGAGGATCATCCCACCCAGGGAGGTGCTTTTTGCCCCAGCAGCAGGAGCCGGKGTTTGCCAGCTCCTGTGTGTCCAACAGGAAGGAGTTCCTGCCCACCTTCCTCGCCGTTGTCATGGAAATGCAAAGCGAGGTTGATTAAATGCTGCCAAATCCTGGATTTCCAGCTGGAACCCAGCCTGGAGGGGATGGGAGCAACCCAGGGCTGGGTTTGGGGGGAAGCCTTGGAGGGAGCCCAGCCCTGCCCGGGATGGACTGAGGAGCCTGGAAAAGCGCAGCTGGAAAAGGGTTTTTCCATGAGGAATTAACCCCGCCAAGCCCTGGGGAGCCGAGTGGGATGCACAGGATGGAGTCACCCATCCCGGAGAGGGGCAAAGGTGTCGCGGGCAGGAATCCCCGCAGCTCCATCCCCGGAGCGGGGCCGTGCCCGGGGGGGCCGGAGCGGGGACACGGCCGAGCCCGTCAGGAGCGGCCAGAAATAGCCCCGATTTCCATATGTAGGACGGGGCGGCCATGCCAGCACAGCCACGACCTACTTTCCTCCCGCCCGGCGGGGCCCGGCGCTCCCCGCGGCTGCGGCGGCTCCGCGGGGCCGCCCGGGAGTCATCCCCAGCCCGGAGCATCCCCGGGCATTCATCCCCAGCCCGGACCCGGGGCTCAGAGTATCCCCGGGGATTCATCCCCACCTCGGACCCGGGGCTCGGAACATCCCCGGGGATTCATCCCGGATCCGGACCCCGGAGCATCCCCGGGCATTCATCCCGGACCCGGGGCTCGGAACACTTCTGGGGATTCATCCCCAGCCCGGACCCCGGAGCATCCCCGGGGATTCATCCCCAGCCCGGGGCTCGGAACATCCCCGGGAATTCATCCCGGACCCGGGGCTCGGAGCATCTCTGGGGATTCATCCCCAGCCCGGACCCCGGAGCATCTCTGGGGATTCATCCCCAGCCCGGACCCGGGGCTCGGAACACCTCTGGGGATTAATCCCCCGCCCGGACCCCGGAGCATCCCCGGGGATTCATCCTCATCCCGCGGCTCCCGCTGCCCATCGGAGCCCCGCGCTCCACAGGCGCGCCCTCCAAGCCGTATTTTTAATTTTCTAAACCTTTTTGCAATGCTGAGCGGAGAGCCAGGAGCTTTTTGGGCGCCTCTGGGATGCTCCTGCCTTTCCAGGCCGCAACAAACGATGGTTTCCGTGCGGAACACGGCTTTTTCCACTCAGGGAGAAAAAAAAAAAAAGAAAAAAAAAAAACGAAAAGAGAAAAATCCAGCCCTAATCAGCGCTGCTGGAGTCTTCCCTCTACACGGCAGCGTCCACCCGCGGGCTGCCAAGTTGGGAGCGCAGCAGAAGTCCCCAGGTGAGAAATGCCAATGCTTATTTCCCAAGCCTGTTGTTTCCCTCAGCAGATTGTACCCGTCGGCAGGAAGGAGGCTCCTGCTCTTTCATTTCACAGCCCAAGCCTGCGGGAAATGGCTCCTTCCTGACACATTTGCTAGTCACCGTCCGAAGCTGCTCGAATGCTCCCGGCCTTGCTGGCAATTAAATTTTTTGTTTGAGAGGAAAACCAAACCCAGCTTCTGGCAAGCTCGGATCCACCTGGACACGGGTAGGAACAAACAAAATTTATGAGGGTTTCACTGCACCTGGGGCCTCTGTTCCCAGAGCATTTCAGGCATGCCAGGCAGCTGAGAGCACCTCAGGAGGACAGAGGTTAGGGACAGAAGCATGTCCGCCTCCACGGAGGGAAGAGGGAGGAAAACTGGCGGTGTCCTGATGCGGGCGTCAGGCAGTGCCCCCAACAC
Organism: Sporophila hypoxantha; assembly: GCA_002167245.1. NCBI lineage: Eukaryota > Metazoa > Chordata > Aves > Passeriformes > Thraupidae > Sporophila > Sporophila hypoxantha. Next base: position 136,345 of record NDFG01000063.1, on the reverse strand, counting down.
GGCGATGTGTGGGGAACCAGGACCAGAATGGCAACGTGGAAGGTCAGATTGGACCGGGATCCTGCACGGAGATGGCACCAGGGATCCGCAGGGAATGCGGCACCAGGATCCTCCCAAAGGAATGTCAGATGGACCGGATCCTGCCAGCGGAATGGCACCGCAGGATTTCTACTGGGAATGCACGCAGAGATCCGCCATGAGTGGGCACCCAGGAATCCTGCCAGGGAATGTCAAGCATGGACCAGGATTCCTGCCATGGGAAATGGCACCAGGATCCTGCCACGGAATGCGCACCAGGATCCTGCCATGGGCACCAGGATACTCACATGAGAATGGGCACAAGGCACCCCACATGGGAATGTTTCAGATGGACCAGGCATCCTGCCATGGAATGGCACCAAGATCCTGCCGATGGAATGGCACAAGAGTCCCCACATGAGAATGTCAGATGGACCAGACCGCCAGGGATTTGGCACCAGGATCCTGCCAGGGGAATGGGCACCAACAGCTCCACATGGGAATGTCAGATGGACCAGGATCCTGCCATGGGCACCAGGATCCTTCATGGGGAAGGGGCACCAGGACCCTGCCATGGGAATGGGCTCCAAAATCCCCTCAGAGGGACAGGCCCCAGCATTTCCATACAAGAGCAGGTCCCAGGATCCCCCCATGGGAACGGGTCCCAGCATTCCCAGTGCAGGGCCAGCTACCAGAATTCCCACGTGGGAATGGCTCCCAACACCCCCCAGCCAGGCCTGGCCCCAGCCCCACCAGCTCCACCCCAGCCCAGCAGAGCAGGAGGAGGAAAATGAGAGCAGGGAGAGCTCCATGCCAAGGGAAGGAGAGCCCAGGGCACCGGGGCTCCCTGGCAGCCTCCAGCAGGAGAAGCTGCTCCTCCCAGCCCATCCTCAGCTGATCCCTCCAGGGGATGGATGCTCCAGGCTCTGTGGGGAGCAGGGCAGATTGATCCCCTGCAGTCACCATCCCCACCACACACCAGGTTTTCCTCAAATTCTCCACTCCAAGAGCTGCAGGATCCACCTTGTGCTTGGAAAAACACCTCCAGCTCTGACACCAGCAGGAAAATCCCAAAGATGGGACCATGGAAGCTCTCAGAGCCCAGGGGGTGAAGGAAGCACCCAGAGCTCTGATTTCACACAGGGAAGATTTTCCTGTGGGTTCCATGGCTGGGTGACCCCATTGGGAAGGAGCATTGTTCCCTGCTATAGATACACATTATAATATTGGCTTTTTTGCAAATATTTAAATGGATTTATCTGTGTGATGTTAAATAACTTTGCTATAAAGACACAGATTTTGTTTCTGTTGTTCATGAAGCTCAGTGCAACAGCTGATCTCAGTGTGCTGTGTTAAAATGCCTGCTGGGATGGGATAACACCCAATGCACACAGGATGAGCACACCCGGACAGATCTGCCACCATCAGCACTCACCGGCTGAAGGCACTGAGGGCCAGGGCCCAGAACTGGAGGGGATGAGAATGGACTGAAACCACAGCCAAGGAATTCACATGCTCTAAAAAGGCAGATCTGAGGAGGGGCCGTGTAAAATAGTTCCTGGAAAATGTAAACTGGTTTATGGATATACATAAGGGGCTATGAATATGCAACAGGCTGATGAAATTAAAAGGTATTGAAGGGCTATCCCCAAAGATAACAGTGTGCTCTTGGCTCAGTGCCCAGATGCACCAGGCCCTAATAACCTTTGCTCTGTGGTCCTTGTCTCCTCTTGTCCTTTTTTGACTTTTCACAGGCGAGTGTACATGTTTTTCACATTCCTAAAGCAAAAAAAGCCAATTCCTGAGCCCAAAACACCAACTGACCCCTCATTTTCAAGTCCATCCAGGCTCACCCTCAATCCCAGCAGCTGAGTTCTTCTCTTCCTTGGCAAACCCTTCCCTAGACATCAGCAGCACCAGGAAAATGGGGCCCTGCAGGTGCCTGTGGCCATCACCCCCCAGCACACTTTGGCCGCTTCTCCCAGCCCGGCTCTTCCTCCCTGGACTTCCTCTCCAGGAATTTTCTTTCCTCTTTTCCCCACCAGCTCTGAGCTGYGCCAGACAAGCCCCAGTTCCCAAAACCCTGGGGCAGGCAGGGCCCAGATCCACACCCAGCCCTGGGCCCTGATCCTCCTCCTCACTCCAGAGCTCGCTCTGCTCCTCATTCAGCTTCTAACCTTTGCCAGAGAGAAAAAAACAATGAAAAGTCACCAAAGCCCTGATTTTTATGCAGAGCAGTGCAAAGCCTGAGCAGGCGAGGGTGACCTTCCTGCCCTGCTGCCCTCTGGAGAAGCAGCGGATTTTTCCTCTGGAAGATCCCGGGTCACACAAAGCAGCAGCAGAAYTCCCCTGCTCCTCGGGGTTGGGCTGTTTTCCTTCACCTCCCACCCCGTCCTCACCCTGGCTGAGGGGCAGGATGGATAAACCCCACTGAGGCACCGGGGAAGTTCAGATTTGGGGTTTCCCTAATCAGGAGCCAGCAGAGGCGGGCAGCAAGCACCGACCCCGCTCCAAAAGCTCCAAAGGGGAAGGAACCCAATTAACTTCTCACTGCCCTCTCAGCTGAGGCCAGAACTGAGCCTGGAACGTGTTTGGAGAGCCACGAGGTCGGGTCTGGGGGGGTTCAGAGCTTGTCCCATCCCCAGCTGGGTTTGGGGAGCCCAGCCCAGAGCTGTGACCCCACTGAGGACAGGGAAACGCTGGGGAAACACACGAGCCGTGGATGTGGAGTTTGGCTTCTTTTTTTTTTTTCCTCTCCTCTAATTGCTGCTGCTATTTTCACAGAGCCAGGCATTTCCTTGACGATTCACAAGGCCTATAAATGTTTGATGTCCCTTTCCCTCCAGGCTCAGGCAGCAACTTCTGCTGGGGATTGGGGGAAGAAAGGCCCGGATTGGAGCTCCGGGATGGGACAGGGCTGCAGGGGGAGGATCCAGCCCCGGCTCCACATGGAAAGGCTCCATCACACCCCTGTGCTCCTGTCCTCTCCTCCCCCCGGTTCCTAGAAGGAGATCCCACTGCCCAGCCTCCGTGCAATATGGCTTTGTGCTGCAGGAGCCTAAATATAGAGCCTAAACCCTCCGGGGGCTTTGCTGCGCTCCGAGGTATTTATAGCTGCAGGCAAACTCCGGCTGGAGCGTTGGGAGCAGCTGGAATTGTGCTGAGGAGGGACCCGGCCCTGCTGCGCAGCAAATTTAGGGTTTTGGGGGCAGCCCCGGCCGTGCGCCCTTATCGAGGCAGGAACGTAGTGGAATCCCGCCTGGCTGGGCGAATTTGGGGTTTGATGGCCGAACCCAGAGCAAAGAGGATGAGGCTGAGAGGCTCAGGGCCAGCCCAGCTGCTGCTCTGCAGCTCCTCACAAAAACCCAAGCACCAAAAGAATTGCTCCAGATCCAATTGCTCCAAAAGAATTTTCTGGGAATGAGCAATTCACCCCTTGGAGCATCCAAAATGGAGCAGGAAGGATGAAATAGTCCCTTCCTGCCAGCCCCCAGTGTCCAGCCCACTCCTCTCCATCCCTGCTCCTCACACCCGGATCTGACCCAGCCCACCGGGAAAACTCGGCTGGAGGGAGGGAATGGGATGGGATGGGATGGGATGGGATGGGATGGGATGGGATGGGATGGGATGGGATGGGATGGGATGGGATGGGATGGGATGGGGATGGGATGGGGGAGAAAAGGACAGGGAGACCCAGGGGCAGCAGCCACTCCCCCATCCAGGGGTGGGTGCAGGGATGGGAACGGGCTGGGAGCCAGCTCTGCACCCCAATCCCTCTCCCCTTCCTGCCCTGGAACCCCTGGCAGCATCAGCAGCTGCCTGGCTGGGCCTTGGGAATGTTTTCATCCAGGAGTTCCAGCACTGGGATCAGAGTCAGCCTTGGCCGGAGCTGGCARGAGCACTTGGGAATGTTGGAGTGGGATCAGCAGGAAAACCAGCAGGAAAATCCCTCCGTTGGGTTCCTGGGACTCCCCTGCCTCTGGGAYGGTCCCAGGCAGACCCTCAGCCTCACCCCAGGCCAGTGGGACCAGCAGCCAAAAAACTCCTTGGGAAAGRAATCCCCAAACCCTCACAGAAAGGAAGGATTTTTACCAAATCTTGCTCAGAACCTGCACAGAAGAGCTCACGGGAATTCTCCTCCCAGATCCCCTCCCCGATCCCTTCCCAGCACAATTCCCAGGTGTTCCAGGGCTGGAAGCAGCTCCCTGAGCAGGCAGCCCCAACAGGTCCCAGTTCAGCCCCAACATGTCCCAGTTCAGCCCCAACAAGTCCCAGTTCAGCCCCAACATGTCCCAGTTCAGCCCCAACATGTCCCAGTTCAGCCCCAAACTCCTGTGGTGGGTGGGAGAGAGGGCCTGGAGTTGCTGCTCCCTGCAGCCCCATCCACTCCCAGGAGTTCCCATCTCCTCTTGGATCAGGGGATCCCTAKGGACACAGGGACATCCCTGTAAGGGACAATGTCCCTCCCTGACCGCCCAGCCGTGCCACACTCCCTCTCTCCTTCCTCCTCCTCCTCCTGGCTGCTGAAGGGCTCTTGCCATGGAAARTAAAGGGATTCAGGATGCTCCAAATCCAGGATCTGCTCCCATCCCRGYRCCCCAGCCACAGATCCTACCAGCATCTTCCCACTGCACCCCTGGGCATYGCCCTGGTGGCTTTAGGGACATCTGTGGGACACCTGGGGACACCCTGCCAGGGCCTGGCCGTGCAGAGGGCCCAGCCCTCCAGCATGGAGGAGGATTAATTAATCCCAATTATTATAAATAATGCTAAATAATTAATCCAAATTAAAGGCAGGAGGGCAAAGGGGGAGAACTGGCTGGGCCACCCCAGTTCCAGCACTGGGAACACCCCAAAATCCAGGGGGTCCTGCCCAGCCCCGGGCCCCCGAC
>NDFG01000063.1:90191-108310 GCA_002167245.1 Sporophila hypoxantha | reverse complement strand
AGCACCTGGCACAGTGGGAGGTGGCCCTGCCATGGAATGAGCTGGCATTGAAGATCCCTTCCCACCCAAACCACTCTGGCATTCCCATTCCTGAATCAAGGATGGAAACCAGCACCAAAACCCACTGCAGCAAATGGAGAAAGGAAAGGAAAGAATGATTTCATGGCTGGTTGCAGGTGCCCCCAGTGCCATTTGCCACAGGGGGTTTGTAGCCTGGCAAGGCCTGGTTAGAGAGGTTTGGGCTGTGCCAGGGTGCCCAGAGCAGCAGGAATGGCCCTGGCAGTGCCCAAGGCCAGGCTGGGCATTGGGGCTGGAGCACCTGGCACAGTGGGAGGTGGCACACTGTGGGGGTGGAGCAGGATGAGTTTTGAGGTCCCTTCCCACCCAAACCCTTCCGTAATTTCCACCTCCCAGCCACTGAAACACTCCAACCCTCTGCCACCGCTTCCCTGCACGCCCAGCAGTGCCAGGCTGCCCCTCCCCAGCCCCATGCCCACCTTGTGCATGACAATCTTCCTCTGGGCTGGTTCTGCCACGTCGATCATCTTCTGCACCACGTAGTTGGCGTACTGATCCTTCATCATGGTGTATAAGGCACTGTGGGGGCCGTCGTTCATGGTGCACACCTCGTCGATGAGCATGGCCCGCTCCGTGCGCGACGCGTGCGTCACACACTTCTCCACCACATTGCTGCGGGGACACGGCAGCGTCAGCCGGCGGGAACGGGGCGGGATGGGATGGGAGTGGGGAATGGGATTGGGATGGGAATGGGGAATGGGATTGGGAATGGGAATGGGGAATGGGATTGGGAATGGCAACGGGAATAGGGATAGGGATGGGAATGGGGAATGGGAATGGGAGTGGGGATGGGGAATGGGAGTGGGGATGGGGAATAGGGATGGGGATGGAGAATAGGAACTGGCAATGGGAACTAGGAATGGGAACAGGAATGGGAATGGGAACTGGGATGGGGATAGGATGGGGAACAAGAATGGGAATGGGAGTGGGGATGGGGAATGGGAGTGGGGATGGGGAATAGGGATGGGGATGGGGAATGGGAACTGGGAGTGGGAATTAGGAATGGGAACAGGGAATAGGAACTGGGAATGGGAACGAGGAATGGGAACAGGAATGGGAATGGGAACTGGGAAATGGGAATGGGAACCGGGAATGGGAGCAAGGAACTAGGAACGGGAACTGGGAATGGAGTGGGGTCCTGGGAATGGGATCAGGGAACTGGGAACAGAGCAGGGATGGGGATGAGAATGGGGATGGGAACAGGAATGGGGATGGGAATGGGGAATGGGAATGGGAACTGGGATAGGGAATGGGAACGGGAATAGGGATGAGAATGGGGATGGGGAATGGGAATGGGAACTGGGATGGGGAATGGGAACTGGGAATGGGAGCAAGGAACTAGGAACAGGAACTGGGAATGGAGCAGGGAACAGGGAACAGAGCAGGGATGGGGATGAGAATGGGGATGGGAACAGGAATGGGGATGGGAATGGGGAATGGGGAATGGGGAATGGGAATGGGGATGGGGATGGGAATGGGGAACTGGGGATGGGGATGGGATGGGGATGGGAATGGAAACAGAAATGGGGACTGGGAATGGGAACAGGAATGGGAACTGGGAATGCGAACTGGGGAAAGGAGCAAGGAACTGGGAACAGGAACTGGGAATGGAGCAGGGAACTCGGCAGGGAAGTGGGAATGGGAGCAGGGAACTGGGAATGGGAACAGGAACTGGGAATGGAGCAGGGAACTGGGAACGGGAGCAGGGAACTGAGCATGGGATGTCTCATTGAACCTTTTCACCCAGCCCTATGAAGATCTCATGTGCTGCTACAAGGGCAGGGGATTTGTGCTGGCAGAGCTCAGCAATGTCAAACAGGATTTGGGATMTCAGGGGGAATTTGGGATCTAGACCAGCTCCTACTTCATCCCAATTTGTGCCTTGGCATCTGAGTGGGAATTTGGGAACTGGACCAGTTCAGGCCAGTGTCCAGTGATGCTCTATGAGGTCAGTGTCCACTCTCACAAGAGAAGCCAAGTTGTTGTTTTGATTTTCTCCCCACTGGAACGTGGTGGGAATGGACATCCAAGGTTAGAACAACACAGAAATGCTGGTTCAGGAATGAAAAATCTCAGCCAAGCAAAGGATTTCCAGAATTCCTGAATATATTAATGAGCAGCCTGAGCTCTCTGGAGAGCCAGAAGTAGGGTACATGAAAGGGGACCACGAGCTGTGCTGGGCTCATCCCACACCCCTGCCTGACTCACAGCATCACCCAGAGGGTTTGCTCAGCTCAGGGGACACTCCACTAATTAATGATCCAGCTGGAAAGAAGTTTGGGAAAAAAGAACCAGGCAAAGCAGGGAGGAAGAACCTGAAATAACAACGTGAAGACCACGCTCTCCTAATTCTCATTAATGTTCCACTTCCCTCGTGTCCATGGGTACTCTCATCAGAGCAAGGGGGAATTCTGAGCCTTTGAAGAGCTCAGCACTCATGTTCTGAGGGCTGGAAGCTCATCCAGCAGGGATTCACACACGTGGGAAGCAGTGCTTTGTCCTGCCATCACAAATACCTGCAYCCTGCCTCACCCACGTGGGGCTCTGCTGCATCTGGGAATGCTGCAGCTCCCCTTGGAGGGTCCCTGCGTGTGACTCCAGAGGGACGCAGCAAAAAGCTGGGAATGACTCTGTGAGTGGAAATTCCTCTGGGAAAAGTGGGATGGATGGATTGTTGCTGCACTGATTTCCCAAATCTCCCCGTGGCTGGACACAGCATCCCAGGGTARTGAATGTTCTTACTATCCAAGGGGTAGTGACAGCTTAAACCCCACAAAAATAAATCAGATAAACCAAATCACACTAGAATTCCTGGTTAAATTCAGGAGCTTGGATTAGAGTTACCCTTCCACATCTCCACCCTCCTCCATGACACACTGGCTGACACACCTMACCTGTAACTGTTATAAATAACATTTTTTATGAAGCAAAAGTCACTTTCACCTCCCCTACACCCACCCCTAAGYCTTCTGCAGCTCCTCCATGTGTCCATGCTGCCAGAGGGAGAATTGAAGGAAGGAATCACTACCTGGCAAATTTATGTTGACTCAACACAAGCACGTTGCCTCTGATTTCTGCTACGATCTTGCTCTTGTCCTCGGGCCGGCCGTGCTCCAGGACGTGCTGGATAACGTAATTCCCATACTGATCCTGGGTGGGAGACAGCAGAAATGGCCACAAMAGGTGGGTAAGGGACTAGAAGCATTCCCAGCAAACTGATTCCCCAAGTGCATTCAGAGTTAAAAGTTCAACTAAAGATTAATTGTAATATTTACTGTACAAATCAGCTCAATACTTTCTATTTCTGCAAAAATGTGCACTCTAGGGTGGTACCAGGTGGTAAAATGATGCATTTTTGTACTAATTGTATTATTTCTAGAACTCCAAATTATGTCCTTGCACAGGGAATGTCCATATTCTGCTTATTCCCAGGTTTTTTCCCTCTCTCCTGGTTCAAGCCTACCAAATCCAGGAGAGGCATGCCATGGGTCTGGCTACAGGACACTGTTGTGAATTTTATAATTTTCAGACCACAGKATATTTAATTTCCAGTTCAGGGTACCACAGGCATGGCCTGATGTCCATGCTCAGCCTCTTCCCTCTTCCCAGTGCTGAGCACACAGGACTTGGCACTGGACCAGCTCATATTTCACCAGTTTGTGCCTTGGGATCTGAGTGGCAATTTGGGAACTGGACCAGGACTGGGTTTGCTGCTTTCTCCACAGGCCCCAAGAGCAGAATCTGTGTAAAACCCTGGCACACCAGCTTCTCCCAGSGACTGCAGGGAGGAGGGAAGGCAGCCAAGAGGGGGTGAGCACGGAATAAACTCTTTTTAAGAATCACAGTGACTTTGAATTCTTAAAGCCAGGAGGGATGCCAGGAGCTGATTCACTTCTTTTCCTTGGAGGGATCAGCTCCTGGCACCMCTCCTGCACTGGAGCTCCTGGAAGAGCTCCTGCCTCTTCCCTGCACTGGAGAGAAGCCCCAGGACATGGGAGGTGACAACACCCCTGGCACCCCCTGGACCTGTGCCCACGGCCAAAGCAGGCAGTGCTGATGAAATTCCTGCCTGCTGTGCTCACTCCCATCCCTCTTCCWGGTGGGAATCTCCCTGCAGGAGCTGTCCCAGCACTCAGCAGTGACCTGAGGAGCCACTGACCTGCACCAGCTGCTCCGTGTGCTGGTGGAGCTCCTCCAGGATGGGCAGGGTCTGCTCGGGCAGACAGTGCTCCAGGATCCGCTGGATCACCCGGCAGCCGTAGGGGTGCGTGGACAGAGCAAACACCTGGGGACAAAGGACAGGCAGCACCAGGCCATTAGTCCTGGGAATCCCAGAAACCTGCCAGGATTCCTGCAGGGAATTCCAGCTCCAAGCAGCGCCAGCTGGGAAACACCTACTGGGATCCCAGGCACATCCCATCCCCACCTCAGCATCCCCACCTATAAAAAACAAACAGTAAAACCTCTTGATTCATAAAAAAAACCCTGGAACAACCAAGCATTGCTGGAAGCTTGGTTATTCTTTCCAAATAATTCCAGCACATTGTTTGCCAGCACAAATTTTAAGCTTTTTAAGAAATGCTATGACCCAGAAAAGTTAAAAATGCCCAGCAAAGGATTTTCCTCAACTGTTTGGATTTGTTTAAAAGCCTTAACAGTGCTTAGGAGAAGTGACAACAAAGAATCTTTCTCATTTCTAATGGATTAGCAGATCTGTGGGTGAGAACATGACACATTCTGTTATTGCTGCTCCATTTTCTGTCTGAAGCACAAAGTCCCGTTTGGTTGCTTTGATTTAACAACAGCAGCAAATGCAAGCACTGAAGTTTAAATCAACAGTCACACATTTTTAATAACTGGTGAGTAAACCCTGCAGGGAAACAGGGCTTGGAGTGCAATTAACTGCAGGAAAATCATCTGGAGGTGCTAAGTTTAATCTGCTGTGTGAAGGTTCAGATAAAACTGAGACAACTGGTCAAGGAAATGTCAGCGCCATCAGCTGAGCTCACAGAGATGTTTCTGCCTTCCCAAACTCCCAGTGGAAAATCCAARCCTAAACTCTAATCAGGAGCAAGTTTCCAGGCAGAATCCTGCTTGTTCTGACCCAACCAACCAAATCCTGACTTTCCCCAAACACCCAGCTCCTGATTGCTGCTGTAATAGTCCCTGGCTGTCCTCACATCCCTGGGGCAAGTCCTCAAAACTTMAAAGTGCCCCTCTAAAGCCAATTAAATTGAGGCTGGGAACACCCCAAAAGCAGCACTTTTGTATTGGGACCTGAGGCAGAGAGAGTAAGGCCAGCCACAACTGATACCCAACGATCAATTGAGGAGAGGACACCAATTAAAAAGTGAGAGTCAAGGACAATTGTCCATTTCTAGATGAAACTCCTGCATTTTCCCTGCTCTGAGGCCCCTGGGAATCAGCATTCAGCATTCCTCTAAGCCACCTGCACAGACAGGGATCATAATGAAACTYTGCCTTCCTGTGCATCCCTCATTTTCCTCCCTGCCCCCTTCAAAGAGAAATGAATCTGAAATACACAAAGTTCACMAAYTCTTTGGGTTATCAGGGTCACCTGTCACTAAAAGGGGATCAGCTCTGSGCTCAGAACTTGCTGGGATTTTACATAAGTGAGGTGATAATTAAGGAATKAATGAAGTTTAGACATKATTAAGGTACCTCAGCAGCACAAAACTCTGCTMACCACCTTCACTGGAAGATGGATTAGGGAGAGCTTTGTTTTCCCTCATCACTCAAAAATATTCAATATTCCAGGAGAACAGACTTGTGCAAGGAGGTTTTCCTCTGACAGCTCTGCCCAGAAATGATAACACAGATGTGCCCAAGGAGTTTCTGGMCTCTCACGTGGCTGAATCAACCCTGCAAGCAACAGCTGCTAAAACTGAGAATTCCCAGGAGCTGAAGTCCCAGCCACGCTGAGGCTGTTCCAGGCTGGCAGCAGGAGCTGAGCAGGGCCTCACCTGTCCCTTGAAGGCATCAATGATGAACTGCAGGGACTGGGGCTGCACGCACTCGATGCACTTCTGCACCACGTGGTTGCCGTTCTGGTCCTTGACGCACTTGAGCACGTGCCCGTCCAGCTCCCGAACCATCTCGTTCTACAGAGGACACAGCACAAACAGAAAGCACCACCAGCATCCCCAGCTCCCAGGGCACAGCTGGCATGGCCTGGGCAGGAATGGCACAGGAGTGAGGGGTGCTCCCATGGCCAGGAGGTGAGGCTTGGCTGGACACAGACACCAGCAGGGAAAATCCTGCTCTGACACCCCGCTAGCAGCCTGGCCTGCTGGGAGGGGCCCTGGAACAGGAGCTTGGAGCTCCATTCCAACCCAACCCATCCTGGGACTCTAGGAAGATGAAGCCCTCCGTCCTCATGAGCATCCTCCTCCAAGCATCCAAATTAAAGAAATCCTGACTGAGCCACAGCTTTCCTGTGCATCCCCCATCTTCCTCTCTGCTCCCCTCAAGAGAAGCAAATCCAAAATGCACAAAGTTCACAAACTCTTTGGGTTATCAGGGTCACCTGTCACTAAAACAGGGTCAGCTCTGCGCTCAGAACTTRCTGGGATTTTACACAGRTGATAATTAAGGAATTAATGAAGTTTARACATGACTGATGTACCCCACCTGCAGGGTGGAAGCTTCACTCACAAACAGAAWAGACACTTGGGGGCATTTTAATGCTTTGACAAGATCTGGGTGAATTCAATTTTGTAAGTGAATCAAACTCAGGAATTTGGGGAGCACTGAGTACTCAAAAATGCCACTCTGGAGGAGACAGTAAATCCTTGGAGCAGCAGTGCTGGAGCCTGGGCACAGCCCTGCTGACACACTTGGCTCAGGCTCAGCCTAAATGGAAGGACCACTCCTAAAGCCTCTTTTATATTTTTAATTTCATAACGTACATTGAGATTCCTGTTACAACCATTCCCAACCCTTTCTGCCCAGCATATTTTTCATCTCAATTCATTATTCCTAAAGCCCTTGAGGAAGTGCTTTATTAATGAGCTCTGAGTGGGGCTATCAGCCACATCTCTCCAAAGCCAGGACGGGGAGCTCCTCATCCATCTCCCTGCAGGAGCGCAGGATGCTGACCCACATAGCAATAACTCAGTGAATATTAAAGGCAAAACTCTTCCTTCAAGGGATTTAAAAATCTCTYTTAATTCACCCTCATTTTCAGTTTTCCCTACACACATGATCTGCTTCCAGGGAATTAACAGAGAAGCAGCCCCATGGCCRGGAAGGGGAACAAGGAGGTGACAATGACAACCAAGGACGGTGGCACGGACTCGTCACGCACAGGGAACACCACAAACATGCCAGGAACCAAACCAAGGGAACACCAGGCACAAAAGGGACAGCTCAGGAACACCAAACATCAAGAAGAAAAGTTAAAATTGAAACTTACAATTACCTGCTGGTCTGGGGGGATGAACTCCAGGGCCTTCTGGATCACCCTGCAGCCGTACATCTGCAGGGCCAGGGACAGCACGTGCCCACGGATGCGCTCTGCCAGCGCCAGCTTCTGCTCCAGGCTGCCAAACTGGGACAGGAGAAACAGTCACTGCAAGGACAARCCCCTGCCCTGGCCACTGGCACTGCCCTCCCACCCTGGAGGCAGGAGCTGCCCACTGACAAGATCAAAGATCAGCCCCATGGGAAAGGGGTGAACTGGCACAGCCAGACGGGTTCTGTGCCTGCCTGCACACCCCAAAGGGGCTGGRGCCACSAGGGTSACCAACCAACCCTGGGCAGGKCACCATGGGAAAGGGGTGAACTGGCACAGCCAGATGTGCTCTGTGCCTGCCTGCACACCCCAAAGGGGCTGGGGCCACCAGGGTCACCAACCAACCCTGGGCAGGGCACAGCCCCAGGGCTGCCAGAGCTCCAGAAGTGCTGGGACAACATCTCAGGCATGCCCAGGGTGGGAATGCTGTGTGTGGGTGGGGCCAGGCTGGATTTGAGCCTTGTGGGTCCCAGCTCAGGAGGTTCTGAGATTCTCATTCTCAATTACTGGGCAGAAGCACCAGAACACCTGGTGAAGGACCARACCAGTGTCCAGAGAGAGGGGTGGAGGGACACAACACCCTTCCAGGAGAAGTTTCTCCCTTGTTCCCAAGCGCAGGAGCAGTGACAGCTCAGTGCAGCACCCTGGAGAAGCTGTGCTGGATCTGCACCTCACAGAATGCCAGGGGGGTTTGGGCTGGAAGGGACCTTAAGGCTCAGCTCATTATAACCCCCATCCACCTTCCACTGGACATTTACATCTCCTGAATGCTGCTCTTTATTGTGACACATTGTGCTTCTCCAAATGTCACTTTTCAGATGAATCTGAGTCCTACCCCTCRGTCACCCCAGCAGTGAAGATCCAGCAGCTTGTGGGGAGGAGATGGTCTCAGTGCTGAAGGGGTTTAGCCTCAAGGCAGGGTTTTCCAGGCTCATCCAACACCTCAGCACAGCAGGAGCCCCAGGAAGAGCTGCAGGGGAGGGCAGACTCACCTCGAAGAACTTCTGAATGACGTAATTCCCAAACACATCCACCATGAGCTGATAGGCTGCCTGCAGGATCTCGTTGAACACCAGCTGACGCTCTGCTGGGGTGGCACGCTCCAGTTTCAGCTGAATAAATCTGAAAAGCAGGCCTTGGAGTGATGCCACGGGCACATCTGTTCATTCAACCCCTTCCCAAAGCCTCACCCGTGTGTTCCAGAAAGGACCATGAAAAATCCCATTACACCGTGAAGATTAAGCACTTTCATTAACCTAAGCTTCCTATCACAAGTTAAATATTCTAATTTAAGACATTTTAGTCATCTACAACTTGCAAAGCTCTTGCAAACACAGATATTTTATCCAGCCATCTGAAAGCTTGGGGTGGTCACAGCCATAAAGTCCGTGGCCACACATTGGAATCTTCATTCCAAGCAAAGCAGATCTCAATGGAGTAATGGAGGATGGCCCCGTGTCCAGCTGGCTTTTAAAATGGATTTAGCTGTGCCAGCAGGGTGAGTGAGCAAACCACAAAGCAAGGAAGCTCCTTTTCACAGAATCACTGGGTTGGAAGAGACCTTCTAGATCATCGAGTCCAACCCAGCCCCAACACCTCAATTAAACCCAGTGCCACATCCAGGCTTTGTTAAACACCCCCAGGGATGGGGACTCCACCACCTCCCTGGGCAGAACATTCCAGAACTTTATTTTTACCCTTTCTGTAAAAATCCTTTTCCTGATATCCAACCTGTATTTCCCTTGGGGCAGCTTGAGGCTGTGTGCTCTGGTTCTGTCAGTGCCTGGAGACAGAGCCCAGCCCCAGCTGAGCACAGGCAACTTTCAGGAGCTGCAGAGAGTGATGAGGGCAGCCCTGAGTCTCCTTTTCTCCAGGCTAAATTTGAGGAGAAATTCCTGCTACCAGCACCTGTCCCCAACCATGGACAACACCCCCAGGCATGCACAGGCTGGGATCATTGGGGTGTCTGGGCAGGGCCAGGAACTGGACAGGATTTTGAGGTGGGATTGCTAAGAATTTCAAGGTGGGATTTCTAGGCAGGATTTCCTCACTGGAAGGGTGCTCAGGCATTGGAACCGCCCAGGGAGGTTTGGAGTCCCCATCCCTGGAGATGCCAATGTCCATGGACTGGACAATCCCTGGGGATTCTGAGTGTGACACTGGCTTGGCTGTTCCTGCTTATTCCCTGGCGTGCCTCAGCTTGGGGAAGTGAGACAAAACACAACTGCGAAACTCAACTGTGAAAGGCAACCAACAAAACACAACCAGCAAAATGGAACCAACAAAATAACAACTGCGAAATGGAACCAACGAAACAACAAGCACAAAACACAACCATGAAATGGAACCAACAAAACACAACCACAAAACACAACCACAAAATACAACCAACAAAATACAACCAACAAAACACAACTGCAAAACGGAACCAAAAAAATACAACTGCAAAACTCAACTGTGAAACACAACCAAGAAAACACAACCACAAAACAACAACCGCAAAATGGAACCAACAAAGCAACAGCCACAAAACACAACCGCAAAATGGAACCAACAAAACACAACTGCGAAACTCAACTAGCAAAATGGAACCAACAGAACAACAAGCAAAAAACACAACTGCGAAATGGAATCAACGAAACACAACCACAAAACACAACCAACAAAACACAACCAACAGAACTCAGCCATGAAACACAGCCACGAAACCCAAGGGATGCTCCCCAAGGAGCAGCTGTGCCCAGGCTGCCCAGCCCACCTGGATCCGTGCTGGTCCTGGGAGAACTCCATGATGTGGCCGGCGATCTCGCGCAGCTGCAGGTTGGGGTAGCGGTTGTTGCGGAAGTCCTCGAGCAGGCGGCTGCGGCCCGAGGGCATCACGTCGGACATGCCGTAGCGCAGGCGCGAGGACGGGAACAGCGTGCTGCTGGGGCTGAACAGGCTGGAGGCGCTGCTGGCACTGCGGTACTTGGCCTCCGCCCCCGGCGCCGCAGAGATGTAACGGCCACTGCCGTTCGTCAGCCCCCCTGCGAGGGACAGGGCAGGGATGGATCAGGGACGGGCAGGGATGGGATCAGGGAATGGATGGGATCGGAATGGGGCAGGGATGGATCAGGGAAGGAGCGGATCAGGGAATGGGCAGGGATTGGATCAGGAATGGATGATCAGGGAACGGGCAGGGTGGGATCAGGACGGATAGCAGGGATGGGATCAGGAACAGGGAATGGATGGATCAGGAATGGGGCATGATGGGATCAGGAATGAATCAGGAACAGGCAGGATGGGATCCACAGAATGGGGCAGGATTGGATCGAGGAATGGAATCGAGGAACGGGCAGGGATGGTATAGCGGAATGGGGCTATGGATGGAATGAGGGACAGTACAGTGGGATCAGGAACCGGGCAGGGAATGGGAATCAGGGAACCGGGCAGGGATGGGATCAGGGAATGATGGTGATCAGGAATGAGGCATGGATGGGATAAGGGCATGGATGGGATAAGGGAACAGGGCACGGATGGGAAAAGGAAACCAGGCGCCATGGATGAGATAAGGGCATGGATGGGATCAGGGAATGGGGCAGGGATGGGATCAGGGAATGGGGCATGGATGGGATAAGGGCATGGATGGGATCAGGGCATGGATGGGATAAGGAACAGGGCATGGATGGGGATAAAGGAAAAAGGAGACAAGGCACAGATGGGGACAAGGGAACAGGGCATGGGTGGGGATAAAGGAACARGACATGGATGGTCCTCATGGGGACACAGGGATGTGACATTGGATCCCTGAGTTCTGTTCCAATATGGGGGGGCTGGGGGGTTTAACATTCAGCTAAGCAGGATTTTGAGCTGGGATTTCTAGGCAGGATTTCCTCACTGGAAGGGTGTTCAGGTACTGGAACCACCCAGGGAGGTTTGGAATCCCCATCCCTGGAGATCCCAAAGGAATGAACATGTGGCACCCAGTGCCCCAGTGGAGACTGGTCACAGGTTGGACCTGAAGACCATGGAAGGCTTCTGCAACCTTGACGATCCTGTTTTATGATGTTCAGGCCTTGGAACTGCCCAAGGAGGTTTGGATTCCCCATCCCTGGAGATGTCCAAGGAATTCCTGGGCATGGCACTCAGCTGGGCTGAGTTGATCAGTCACAGGTGGGACCCAATGACCCCAGAGGGCTTTTCCAACCTCCATGATCCCATTTTCTGATTCCTGACTGAGCTGCCCACCAAGGAATTGAGATGGGGATGTGTCCAAGCATCTGTGGCACTGCTGGATTAGGCTGGGAACAGCTACAGACTCCAGCAAAGAACTCTGATGATCCCTTCTAAACCAGGATATTCTGTGATTCTGACTCTATCCAATGACATCACATCTCTGACTGTGGCTTTCTGACAGAGTGAAACAACTTCTGTTCCTCCTCCTGTGTCCAAAATGTSTGAACCAGACCAGTGGCAATCCCAACACTCCCAAATTTCAGCTTTTTTGCTGTTTCCACTGCCTCTGCCTCCATCCTCAGGTTYTTCCCACCTCTCCTGCTGCCCTGGCAAGGACTGAGTTAAAAGAAGTGTACTGGGGGATAGATATAAAGGTATAAAAAATGTGGATATAAAAGCACAAATCTATCACTATTAAACACAGGTAAATACCAATAAATTAAAACCAAGAAAGGTTTTAAACCCCTGTGCTTTCACAAATGGCTGAAATATCTGCAGCCACGTTAACAGAGATGCTGTGGGACCCAAAACAGGGATATGGGGACAGGTGATGCTTCATCCCACGAAGAGAGGCTTCGATAGAACAAACTTAAACCTTCCAGTGCTGTTTCCCTGCAATTTTCAGGATGTGGCTCAGCACWGTGGCAGAGGATTTGATTTCTGCCTTTCCTGCAGGGCTTGGGATCCCTCTGCTGGTGCAGGAGGAGCCTGCATGGATTTTCCTGGTGGAACGAAGTCCAGGGAACAGGTCCTGATCACACAGGGACCTGCAGGGCCCAGGGGAGGCAGGGGGAATCCCAGGGAAATGAGCTGCAGGAATCTGGGCCACGGAGGGGAGAGCTCCAAGGAAACCTTGGCAGGGCTGGCTGCAGGGAGGCAGCTCCTGCCAGCTGGGCTGGAATTAAAATATTCCATAAAAACAGAGCTGAAGGAGCTGCACTCCTCAGCCATCRACACCTGGAGGAAGCACCCATGCAGGAAACTGAATGAGAACTCTGTATCTCATAACAGCCTAATTAATTATTAATTATGACCTCTGTGGCTCACTTCCAGCTCAGGATATTTTGTGATTCTACATCTCTGAGCTGGGCAAATTTCTCTGGAGCAGGTGCCAGAATTCTCCTTTCCCAAGGAAGGGGAAGACCCTTCTTCCTCCTTTTTTTTTCCCAAGGAAAAGGAGAGCTGAGAGCTCCTTGTGCTGCCTTGCAATGGAGTGYCCAGCACCTCCTGCACCCCGACTCCCACACTGAGCAACAACTCCCAAAAGCCACCAGGTGATATTCCTGATATTCCTGTCTCCAGGATTGCCACAGGATGAGTAAAGCACTTCCCAGGTGAGGAAACCCAGGAGGGACAAGCTGAGCAATGGGCACCAATGCTTCCCACMCATCTGGAATTCTCACAATTCCCACCTTTTGTTCCAACACCTGGAGCAAAGCTRAAGAGTTGGGACTGCAGTGGAAAATGGTTCCTGATGGGAGAGGGGAGGTTTGGCACTCAGGCTGTTATCTCTTGGCTAAGAGCACAATCAGTACAGAAAATCTGTCAGAGGTTTTCTGAGAAAGCCTCAATCACTTGGGGATTCAGAGTGACTCCACTTTCCTCCCTGGATGTCTCTCCTGATGGGAATGCTGACTGCAGGTTTCCCCAGGATGCCCAACAACATCCTGGGAACACAGAGATCCTGTGGGGAACAAGCTCCCTAAATCACAATTCTGAACCCCACCAAAGACCTGAAACTTCAGGATGCCTCCAGCTCCTCCGTGCAGGACTTGTCAGATCGCAGACTTTCAGTGGGATTTACCAAAAAACTACAAAGAAACTTGCTCCTTCTTCCTTTGGAGCCGGTGGGAGAGCTGGGGGGTGCTCCCCTGGAGAGGCAGAAGGCTCCAGGCAGAGCTCAGAGCCCTTGCAGGGCCTGAAGGGGCTCCAGGAGAGCTGCAGAGGGACTGGGGACAAGGATGGAGGACAGGAAGCCAGGCAATGGCTCCCAGTGCCAGAGGAATGCAGGGCTGATGGGATCTTGGCAATTGGGAATTGTTCCCTGGCAGGGTGGGCAGGGCGGGCTGATTCCAGAGCAGCTGTGGCTGCCCCTGGAGCCCTGCAGTGCCAAGGCCAGCTGGAGCACTGGGCTGGAAAGCACCTGGCACAGTGGAGGTGGCCCTGCCATGGATGGGGTGCGGTGGGGTGGGATTTTAAGGTCTTCAAGCCCAAACCATTCCCGATTTCTCACTGTAGGTCCCACAAGCAGGGATCCGTAATTTCCAGGGCTCCAGGGGCATCCACAGCTGCTCTGGCAATTCCAGCCAGCCCCTGCCCACCCTGCCAGGGAACAATCCCAATTGCCAAGATCCCATCCAGCCCTGCTCATTCCACTGGCACTGGGCAGCCATTCCCTTGGCCCTGTCCCCTCCAGCTGATTTTATAACAAAGGAAACCAGACCTCCCCTGCCACTGCCCTCCACTACCGATGAAAAGAGAAACTTGAAAAAATAAAATGACCTTTCATGGATTTCAAGGTGAAATCCCCTAAAATCAGAGCTATCCAGTGTGACTGTGACCTACAGGCAATCACCAGCATGGAACCAGCCACAGAGGGGACAGGTCACAGACAGGAATATTTTGGGAAGATGGAGAGCCCACCACTGATCCCTCTGCAGCACAAACCCATTTCTGGGGGTGCTAATTCCAATTTCTTCCAGAGTTCTTTCCCAGACAGATCCACCCTCCTCTGATTCCTGACCAGAAGTCTTAGGATTTTTGGGTTTTTTTTGCTGCAGGGCACCAGCTTTTCCCAGGTTTGGAATCTGTTTCCTCCTCAGCACTAATTATTGATTGTGGCCATTTAGCTGTCACCAAGGGCCTCCACAGCTGCAAATAAAGTCAAAATCCTTCCAGTTCTATTAAAGCTCTGAACAAGGCACGATGGTAAATCTAAACTTGATCTCCAAGAATCATATTTATGCTTCCAGCTAAACTAGAGCAGCACTGGATTTATCACACATGCATGGAACACACATAATAAATACACAGACTGCTGAGAGGGGAGAACTGCTCTGAGAAGCAGAAGTTTTGTTAAACCAGCAGATTCATGACACAACCAAAACCAAGTGAATTTTGGAGGAAATATTAATTACCTGCTGCAGGTGCAACAAATAATCTCTTTGTTTGTTTTATGAGGAAATGAACACTGCAGGAGGTTCAGATGGGCACTGCTTTATTATTTAAATATTTGCTTTCTTTAAGATTTAGTTTTTATTGTGGCCAGGCAGAAGCTCTTTGAGAAGATCTGGCTGCCACAAAGTCATGGTCTTCCCAAAATGATTCCTCCTGTGCTTTGATAAGGCCACACTAATGGGAAATTTTCCAAGGTAAACTCACCAAATCCTCAGCTCAAAGCTGAGCACCGCTCCAGGGAACATTGGTTAAAAGGAGGAATCGTATTTCCAAGCTCATTATTCCAATTTAATGGTATTTTAAAACATCCCTTTAAAACCATTTAAATTGAAGATCAACTCTTCTTATCTATTTACTCCATAAAACCATTGCTGCTGTTACAAGACCAGTGCAAGAAAATCCGTTTTTAATAAACACTTGGAATATTATCCCTGATTCTGAGCCTGAGGAAATGTCTCAGGTTGGAAATGGGGCTGTGTGTCTGTCCCACTGTCAGAGCTGGGCAGCTCTCTGCTGTTCTTGGGGGCAGTTTTCTTTGATCTCTCCCACAGCCATCCTCCTGCAGGAGATCTCTGCTGTCCATGGCCACTGAGTCCCTGCAGGGCTGATCCAATTCCAGCATCCCATTGGGGAGATGCTGCGCCCAGGGGAGGAGCCAAGCATTCCTACCTGGAATCCAATCTGAGCCTGGAGCAGCACAGCAGCCTTTGCCCCTGCATTGCCAGAGGAGCAGCTTTCTGCTGCCCTGGCATTGCCAGAGGAAGCCCAGGCCCATCTCCAGCAGCCCTGGAGCTGCAGAGGAAAACTCCCCCCTTGTGCAGGATCCTGCTGCAGCAGAAGCACAGCTGGCACTGCAGAGGGCGAGCCCCATGGGATGGGGTGTGCCACCCCCTGACCCCAGCGTTGCCAGGGCCTGCTCTACTCTGGCAGGCTTTGTTTGCACTGTTGCATTGTATTTTTAATTTCCCTAATAAAGAACTGTTATTATTCCCTGCATCCCATATCTTTGCCTGAGAGCCCCTTAATTTTCAAAATGTAATAATTCAGAGGGAGGGGGTTTGCATTTTCCATTTTAGGGGAGGGCTCCTGCCTTCCTCAGCAGACACCTCTTTTCAAACAAGACAGGAAACTCATTCATGTGTGCACTCTTCCCAGGAACCAAAGAGGATGAAAATTCAGCACGGCGGGCCAGGAGCTCAGCAGAGCCAAAACCTGGAGGGCTGCCTGGGTGAAAATCGTCTTTTATTTTCAGTGTGTGTTCCCTATAAAGACTACTATTTCCTAGTTCCTATATCTTGTGCCTGAGGTGCCTTAATTTCAATTTATAATAAATTCAAGAGGAGGGGGTTTGCATTTTCCCATTCAGAGGAGGCTCCTGCCTCCCAGCAGATCACTGCTGTTCGAATCAACCAAGACGGAAAGAGGGGACAGATGGAAACTGTTCCAAGCTGAACCCTAAACGGACACACACACACTCCAGGAGGGCTGGACCTGAATTCAAGATTGTTCTCCACCTCAATGATTGTGAGAGTCCCCCASAGAACTCCTGCCTGGGGGAAGCAGGGATGCTGCAGGAGAGCAGAGCAGGGCTCTTACCCAGGTTGAGGCTGGAGGAGGATCCGTGTGAGGACAGGGAAGGAGGAGGAGTCTGCGAGTGCCCGGGGCCCTGGCTGGGCAGGGGCATCCCCACGGGCCCGGGGGAGGAGGAGAAGCCCAGGCCGTTGTAGAAGCTGTGCCCGATGGGGGTCAGGCTGCTCGAGGTCCTCTTGTAGAGCTCACTGCTGCCCGTCAGAGAGTCCCGGCGGGAGCCGCTGCCCGTGGTGGAGTTCGCCACTGCAGAAACGGGAAAACATGGGAAAATGAGGAAAATGGGGAAGTGGGAAAAATGGGGGAAAATGGGAAAAATGGGGAAATTGGGGAAACCAGGGAAAATGGGGAAATTGGGGAAAATGTGGAAAATGGGGAAAACAGGGAAAATGGGGAAATTGGGGGAAATGGGGAAAATGGGAGAAATGGGGAAAATGGAGGAAATGGGAAAATAGGGGACCTGGGGAAATGGGGGAAATGGGGAAATAGGGAAAAATGGGGAAATGGGAAAAATTGGGGAAATGGGGAAAATGCAAAAATGGGAGAAATAGGAGAAATGGGAGAAACTGGGAAAATAGGGGACATGGGGAAATGGGGAAAATGGGGAAATAGGGAAAAATGGGAAAATGGGGGAAATGGGGGAAGTGGGAAAATGGAGGAAACAGGAAAAATGGGTAAAGTGGGGGAAATGGGAAAATGGGGGAAATGGGGAAAAACAGGGAAAATGGGGGAAACAGGAAAATGGGGAAAACGGGAAAAACAGGGAAAAACAGGGAAATGGAAAAATGGGAAAATGGGAAAATGGGGGAAATGGGGAAAATGGGAGAAATTGGGAAAATGCGGCAAATGGGGAAAATGCAGAAAATGGGGGAAATGGGAGATGCCACCAGCCCCAACACTGGAGAGCCACAGCTCCACTGCCCTGGCTGGTGCTAGTGCTTATGTGGTCCCCCAGAGTGCTCAGCGTTGGTCCTCAAAATGCTCAGCATGTCCTCAAGGTCCTCGGTGTGTCCCCAAAAGTCTCAGTGTGGTCCCCGATGTCTCAGTGTGTCCCCAAGGTCTTCAGTTTGTGTCCCCCAAAGGTTCTCAGCTGTGTCCCCAAAAGTCTTTCAGTGTGTCCCCAAAGTGTCTCAGTGCGTCCCCCAAGGTCTCAGTGTGTCCCAAAGGTCTCGAAGTGTGCTCCCCAAAGGTCTCAGTGTGTCCCAAAAGGTTTTCAGTGTGTCCCCCAAAGGTCTCAATGTGTCCGCAAAGGTCTAGCATGTCCCCAAAGTTTTCAGCGTGTCCCCAGAGGTCTCAGTGTGTCCCCAAAAGGTTTCAGCGTGGTCCACAGAGGGTCTACCGTGTCCCCAAGATGCTTTCAGGGGTTCCCCCAAGGTCTTCTCGCGTGTCCCCAAATGTTCAGCATTGTCCCCCAAAGTGGTCAGTGTGTCCCCAAGTTGCTCGGTCTGTCCCCAAATGTCTCAAGCGTGTCCCCAGAGTGCTCAGGGTTGTCCCCTCCAAAGCAGTAGTCCCTTCTTTAGGGAGATTT
>NDFG01000063.1:57314-80938 GCA_002167245.1 Sporophila hypoxantha | reverse complement strand
CAGTTTTGAAAATAATTGAAAATGATCCTTCAGCACTGAAACATGAATCTTGGTGCCAAGAACATCGAACCCGAGGACTTTTGGTTTTCAGCCAGTTCCAAGTTAAAGAAAAAGCAAAATAAACAAGAGCTATGAGAAAACAATTAAAAGGCCCTTTCATAATCTGAGCCCAGTGCTGGCAGGGGCTGCTCACACCAACACATTGAAAAATCTCTTTAAAAGCCTTGAACTCCCAAGGAACCCAAATAAATGACAAAGCAACTCATGCAAAGGCCATTTTAGGTATGGTGCTTGTCATAAAGCACAAATCCTGGGATTGGCTTGGGTTGGAAAGGACCTCAAAACTCATCCTGTTCTGCCCAGGGTAACCTTCCACTGTACCAGGGTGCCCCCAAACCCAGTCCAGCCTGGCCTTGGGCACTGCCAGGGCTCCAGGGGCAGCCACAGCTGCTCTGGCAATTCCAGCCCCAAGCCCTCTGCCCACCCTGCCAGGGAACAATTCCCAATTTGCCAAGATCCCATTCCAGCCCTGCCATTCCTCTGGCACTGGGAGCATTTGCCTGGCTCCTGTCCCTCCATCCTTGTCCCCAGTCCCTCTGCAGCTCTCCTGGAGCCCCTTCAGGCCCTGCAAGGGCTCTGAGCTCTGCCTGGAGCCACTGGGAATTCTGAAGGCTCCAATAGGTAGGAAATCTGGTGCCAGGGGACAAATTTAAATACCTGCCATGAAACCCTACAAACTCATTCAGGTTCCTGCTGCTGCCCCTCTCCGTGGCTGCTCCGGAGGCTCAGCCCAAGTTGAGCACAGAGGATGTTTCTCAACAACAATCCCTGATGGATCTCAGTGAGGGCAAGTTTGTCATCATTGCCAGTGGAGCACGGAGGGGTGGGGACACTGGGGACACAGCAGGCACTTGGAGCGACCTGAAGTCACCAGCCTGAACCCTTGGGGGGACAGGACTCACCTGCCTGAACCCTTGGGGGGACAGGACTCAGCTGCCTGAGCAGGGGGGACAGGACTCAGCTGCCTGAGCAGGGAGGGGACAGGACTCACCTGCCTGACCAGGGAGGGGACAGGACCTCACCTGCCTGAAGCAGGAGGCAAACAAGGATCACCTGCCTGACCCAGGGAGGGCACTGGACTCACCTGCCGGAGCAGGGGGGACAGGACTCAGCTGCCTGAACCCTGGGGGGACAGGACTCACCTGCCTGAACCACTGGGGGGCACAGGACTCAGCTGCCTGACCCAGGGGGGCACAGGACTCAGCTGCCTGAGCAGAGGGACAGGACTCACCTGCCGGAGCAGGAGGCAACAGGGACTCACCTGCCTGAGCAGGAGAGGACAGGACTCAGCTGCCTGAACCTTTGGGGGACAGGACTCACCTGCCTGAACCCTTGGGGGGGACAGGACTCAGCTGCCTGAGCAGCGAGAGGACAGGACTCACCTGCCTGAACCTTTGGGGGACAGGACTCACCTGCCTGGCAGGGGGACAGGACTCACCTGCCTGAGCAGGAAGGGACAGGACTCACCTGCCTGGCAGGAGGGACAGACTCACCTGCCTGAGCAGGAAGGGACAGGACTCACCTGCCTGGGCTGCAGAGGAGCTGATGATGACAGGGGCAGGGGCCACCAGGCGCACGGGAGCCCCCAGGCCGTTCCTGGCCCCGGCATTGACCACCAGGGCTCCTGTTTGGTCATAATAAGCAGCAGGAGCCAGCACTGGGTAACCTGCAGAGGCAAGCACAGGTGACAGGGCAGGTGACAAACACATCAGCCATGTCCAGGTGAGTGCAGTGCAAGGGAGTTTTTAAAGGAAAAGCTGAATGGRTAAAAAAAGAAGCAAGAACAGCCCTGCTTTCCCCAACWATGTACACAATGTTACACTAAGAATTTCAGGTAGAAAAGACTTTTTGCCTCCTGAATCTTTTCTATTACACTGTAACCAATGCAAGTTCAGCTAAAAAGGGTTTTAAAATACAAAAACACCAATTCTGCTCCATGATATGTACAACATGTGCTGGGATTGCTCAGAGCTGAKGCTGCCAGGGTCCACCAACAGGGAACTTCCACTTCTGTATTTTGGAGGGTTGGTACCATAAAATATTCTTTAATGCATGTAAATAAACTCTCATAAATGCTGGTGATACACACAGCAGCAGACTGACAGAATACAGTGATTTAGGCACCTCATTAGGGAATTTACATTAAATGAAAAGAATACAATTAAATGCAGTGACTCTCTAAGGTGGGGGGTCACTCAGAGAATGTTCCCTGGGAATACTTGCTTTGCAAATACAGGCACAAACATGTATCTATAATTGTATATAAATATATATCTATAATTGTATATATGTGTGTATTTGCAAAGCAAATACAGCCCAAATAACAGAGATTAAAGGAAATCTGCGGACTGCTGGAAATCTGCAGAGTTCACTTTGTAACTTAACACTGCAACAGTCTTCTTAAAAAWAAAATTWAAAAAAAAAACGAATTAACAATGATGTGACAGTGTCAGCAAGGAGACCTGAAACCCAAATAATCCTTTTTKCCTTACATTTGACCAGCAGGACATATCTGCACATTATTCTAATGAGCTCAGGTTTGTGTTCTGCCATCACAATAATAGCCTGAATAACTGAATTTCAGCAGCACTTTACCCCAAAGCCTCAGGGATCAGAGTCAGAAATCTTACAGCAGCTCGTCCAATGAAGAGCCAGAAATGAGAACTAAACCCCGCTCCCTTTTATCCCCTTTCTTTCTCTGTTTTTAAGCCTCTTGGAAGAGCAATCATGGAAGGAAGCCCCTGTTAAGTCAAGCACCTGGCAGGGATGGAGAGCTGAGATGAATGAACAGGACTAAGAAACCTCTGAGSTTTAAAATACAGATCCCATAAGCTTGAAGGATCCACAGAAAAATCTGGAGGTGATTTTCCACAGGAGCAAGCAATTCTTGGGAGTACAATCTGCAGGCACAGGGAGATGACACTGCTGTCACCTGYGCCACAAGGTCACCTGTGAGCCCTCAGTGCTGCCAGCTGGGGACACACCCAACCCCAGAATGAACCCCCAAACCAAGTCAAGCAGGCAGCACTGGTGCCAGGCCAAGGCAGSCCTGGCAGATGCCGTTTCCCAGGCTCTCCTGGCCTGGCAGTGCTGGTACCTGGCATTCCTGCTGCCAGCCCCTGGCCGAAGGCGAGYGCGGAGTTGACGGCGGCGGCGGCCACCAGAGGATCCGTCTGCTGGCCCTGCTGGTTCTGGTTGGGAGTCAGGGGACGCTGGCTGGCTCCCCCACGGAGCACCTGCAGAGGACAGAACAGCCACCGGGTTATTCTGGAGCCAGGAGAGAGCCACTGTCACCAGGCAGGAGCAGGAGCAGCACCAGGAGGGAAACTTCTCTCTCCTTTGCTCTTAATTCACTTTTCTCCATATTTAAAAAGGACCTGGAGGGGCTGGAGCAAGTCCAGGGCAGGGAATGGAGCTAGGAAGGGTCTGGAGCCCCAGGAGGGGCTGAGGGAGCTGGGAAGGGGCTCAGCCYGGAGCAAAGGAGGCTCAGGGGGCCCTTGTGGCTCTGCACAGCTCCTGCCAGGAGGGCACAGCCGGGGGGGTCGGGCTGTGCTCCAGGAACAGGGACAGGAGCAGAGGGAACGGCCTCAGGCTGGGCCAGGGCAGGCTCAGGGTGGGCACCAGGGAAAATTCCTTCACTGAAGGGYGCTCAGGCTTTGGCTGCCCAGGGCAGTGGYGGAGTCCCCATCCCTGMAGTGTGCAGAACACACAGAGTGGTGCCTGCAACAGGGGTCAGTGCTGGGTTAATGCTTGGACTCAATGATCTCTGGAGAGCTTCTCCAACCTTTCAACTCCCTGATCCCACTCCCACACTCATCCTGTGCCAGAAGTGTGTACCAGCCACCTGCCCACCCCAGCTGCCCACCCTGTCAGCACAGCCCCACTAAAAGCCCTCTGAGCAGAAACCTTACACAGCCCAGTTCAGGAGYTGGGGGCGGGTGACAGGAGGTGACCTGGGTGTCTCCAAGCCACCAGCCCCTGTGGAGGGCACAGACCTGGTGACACAAGAGTTAAACCACAGGAAACCATGACCACAGAGCCCWCAGTGGGGTTTGCAGGGACGAGCTGCTGTGGTGGAGTCCCTCAGAAGGGACAATGGCAGAGTGGCCACCCTGCAATGACCTGGGCCAGGCCTGCTTTGGCAGAGCCTCGCTCAGAGCTGGTGCAGGAACCTGCAAGCTCAGCTTGTGAAAGGAGCCAGCCCCGTGTCCCCAGCACAGAGGTGACATCCTGGGTGCCACCTGCTGAAGTTATTAACAGGAAACACTGACTCTGTGCACAGAGAAGCTGGGGAGGATCCCCAAGTTCACTGACTGGGAGGTGCCCCCCTGCCTGCCAGAGCCTGCACAGGAAGCTACTGGAATGKTGGGGGACACAAGACAGATGATGGACTTTGGACCTGGCTGACAGAAGAGATTTGATAACAGGAAGCCTTGGCAAAAGCAAATGAAACTTTGAAAATTAGACCTGGATTGCAAGAAGATTAAATGAGATGGATTTAAAGGAAAAAGAAAATCCCAATAAACTCTGCAAGTAAGAGATGTTGTTATATGCATAAGTCTGTGTGTGTGATTTTAACCTAATCACTGCAGTACACATTACCAGCCTCCCTAAAATGGTACTGAAGTGTTTGTATCCCACAATAAAGTCAGATTCTGATCACTGAATCATCTCCCTGGCTCTCTCCATCACTGACAGGAACCCCCCAGCCCAGGGAATCTCTGGGAGCCAAGAATTCCAGGGGGTGCAGACTGCAGCACTGGAATGCTGGTGGGTTTATTAACACACTATTARGATGTCACAAGGGTGACAAATCAAGTGTCCACACTCAGTGCTCCAGGTTCCCAAAGCCTCTGCCTCAGCACTTTTAATGCAAACAATCCCTGCTGCATCCCCTCAGAGCAAGGTTTGCATTCCAAACCCCGCTCCCGACCCCACTCACGCCTGCTCCACGGCCATAAAAGTAATGAAACATCCCATAAAGGCCACTGGCACTGAGATATTTTATTTTAATAGTCTCTCAGCTCATGCCTGCTGCATCTGTAAAGGCCTTAGAGCACCTCCTGACACTGGATTTGRTTTTCAAAGGGTTTTCAGCTTCTGAGCTGAGAAATTCAGCTGCCAGTAGCTCTTTATTCTGCCATAACCAAGGATGAGACAGGAGAGCTGCTGAGGGGACTGAAGCCCAGCTCTGGCTCCTGGTGACTCCCCCTCACACACCAACAGCACCAGGGGTTTGCTGCTGCACAGCTCAGGCCCTCCCAGCCTGACCCACTGGTGTTCTCCAGAGCACTGACAATAATTCATCACCACCCAGGTTCATGTGCCACTCTCCATGTGCATGATGGATAAATCAAATTACAAATGTACACGTGGCTCCTGTCCCTCTGTCTTTAGGAGAGGCCAAAGGGTWTTCTCCTCATTTAAAACTACTCAGAGCTGAGGTGAGGATCAGTCATGGAAAACATCAGGGTTTTGAATGGCTGCAGCTGTGTCAGGGGAGGCTGGGGTTGGGTTTTCCACAGAATCAGCTGGGTTGGAGAAGACCTTTGAGAYCACCGAGTCCAGCCTGTGAGCTGACACCACCCTGTCACCCAGCCCATGGCGCTGAGTGACAAAGTGACATCCAGGCTCTCCTTAAACACCTCCAGGCACAGGGACTCCACTCCAGTGGGCAACCCCTTACACTGACCCAACACCCTTCCTGGGAAGAAATTCTCCCTGATGCTGTTCCCCAGAGGGAACGGGAATGGGAGTGGGAATGGGCATGGGAATGGGCATTGGCATGGGAATGGGCATGGGAATGGGCATGGGAATGAAAGGGGCATAGGAATGGGCACAGGAATGGGGGTGTGGGAATGGGAATGGGCATGGTGATGGAAATGGGCGCAGGAATGGGAATGGGAATGCAAACAGGCATGGGAATGCAAATGGGCATGGAAAGGGCCACAGGAATGGGAATGGGCAYGGGAATGAGCACAAGAATGGGGGCATAGGAATAGGTACGGGAATGGGCATGGGAATGGAAAGGGGCACAGGAATGAGCATGGGAATGGAAAGGGGCACAGGAATAGGCACGGGCTTGGGAATGGGCATGGGAATAAGAATGCGAATGGGGGCATGGGAATGGGCATGGACATGGGAATGGGCATGGACATGGGAATGGGCAGGGGAATGGAATGAGCAGGGGAATGGGCATGGGAATGGACATGGGAATGGAATGGACATGGGCATGGAAATGGACATGGGAATGGAATGGACATGGGCATGGAAATGGGCATGGACATGGAAATGGGAATGGGCATGGGAAAGGGTATGGACAGCCCAGAGGCTGCAGAGTTTGGACAGCGCTCCCAGGGATGCCCAGGCTGGGATTGCTGGGGGTCTGTGCAGAGCCAGGGGCTGCAATCCCCAATCCCTGGGGGTCATTCCCCAGCAGAGCCCAGGTGTCCCTGGCCAGGAGGTGCCAGCCTTACCTGCTGCTGGCCCTGCTGCGTTTGCTGCGTGCTCTGCTGGCTGGCGGAGTTGGTGGCGGCGGCGGCGGCGGCCGCCTGCTGCTGGAAGAGGCTGGCAGGATAAACTCCCCAGGGAGTGACTCCGTAGTACTGGTGAGGCACCACAGCTGGACCTGGAACACAGCAGGGCAGGGTGAGCTCCTGGGGGGGGCAAGGGGCACCCCAAAAACTCTGCTCATCGTGGCTGGTTTGATGGGAACTGCGTGAAACCCTCTGCAAACACAGAGGGACTTGGCATTTGGGTCACACATTTTATTAAGTTTCAAGTCAGACCTGGAATTTCATCACTGCACCAGGTCAAACTCTGCCAGCAGTGATTCCATGTTTTTATTGGTGTGCCCTGGTTTTACAGAGAAGGAACAMAAATCTCCAATCCCAACAGAGGAACCTTGTTGGAAGCACAGAGATAACTTCTCATCCCAGCTGMCATTCACAGCTCACTGCCATCCACCTTCAGCTCCTCAATTACCAAACCTCTTCACAGCTGGAATGCATCAACCCTCAAGTATTAAAATGCTTTTTCCAGCCCTGCTTTGCATTTGCAAATCTCCCCTAAAAGAGTGCACCATCCTGTCCCTTCCCACATCCCCTCCTCAAACTTCACATCCYCTCCTCAAACTTAAGAGGCTTAAAAATAATAATAACCCTGGAGAGCAGCAGAAAAAGCCTCACTTTTGAAGATTCCTTGTGTTTATCAGGTCTCAGGACAGCACAGAAATTTGGAGATAGCAGAATKGCAGCCTCTCTCCTTAAATAATCCCACTTAGAATAATGCTGAGGAAGCTCTCAGTGCTGGAGGGAGGAGCCCTTCCCACCCAATACCACAAATGGGAATCCAATAATATTTTTTAATATGACTGTTTGATATCTTTAGGAAAGGTCAGCAGAAAAGCAGAAGTGTTCCCTTTGATTCCCAAATACATCCCCATTCCAAGRCTCCCTCCCCACAGCAGGGATAGCTCAGGCAGAGCCAGAGCCAGGTGTGACACTGGAATAAACAAATCTTTAGAGAACCTTGGTCATGTCTGCAGTAAAACCAGGATTTTTTCTTTTTGAAGAGAGACACTCAGCACTTGGGTTCTGCCCAAATCTGTGACTCCATGGAAAATGAGGGACGACACAAAAAGGGAGGTGAAAGCAGTGCTCAGTGTGAGCCTGGATGTGACAACAGGGGAAAATCCTGGAAGTCCCTTTTCCTTTTGGTTTTTGCTCCTTTCTTCTTGATTTTTACAGTACCAGGCTCAGCTGAATCCTGCAGGATSTCAAGGAGCTGGATGAGCTCCTGCTCCCACATCAACACTTCAGAACATTCATTCCATGTTTTGTGCCAAATATTAAATTCACGTTTCAAACATGTAAGAGTTACTCTCATTGTATTATTCTGGTTTTAACTACTGTGCTTCCCCCAAATTTAGGACTGAGGTGCCCAGTTCTGTGCTCAGCAGGGAGGTGCTGACTAAYTCCAGGCAGATGCTGAACCTGACCTGGATTTGTATCTCACCCCAAAGCCCATCCTTGCTGGATTCACAGAATCAGAGAGGCTGATCTGCTTCTCCTACTCAGATCTGGAGCAGCAACCACTCATTTCTTACCTTCCACCCTGGAAATTCATGAGCAGTGCCAGCTAAAATGGAAAAAAAMCTGCAGCAAATGAACAGTGCCACGAAGGTGGTGCCTGTGGTGCCTCAGCAGGCACAGACAGGTGGGCAAGGAGTGATTTTAACCACTGAAAATWATCACTGAATGCACATCAGACCCCAGCTCCCAGGCTTCTCCTGCACCCAACAGGGCAAGAGCTGCAACTGCTCCCTTTTAATGCAAGTCATTAACCTGCATTTACCCTCAGGCTGCAGCACTCCCTTCACCTGGGCAAAATTTGGGCATCTCTCTGGGATATRTTAGTCTCAGCTCTAATTATCAACCAAGCACAGCCTAGATGGGCTTTTCTCCTAGGCAGAGGCTGCTGCCAAAGCCTTGGGTGCACAAAAGCAGAGGAGACTTTGAAGTTTGCAGCAGCTGGGTTTGAAAGGGCTGCGAGTCTGGCTCAGCTGCTCCGAGCACAGGAGAGAGGCTCATTATTGAACAGAGTTCTCAGTGAGGGCAAGTGTGGCATCACTGCCAGACCCAGCAGCACCCAGAGCTGCTCCCCTCCAGGACATGCTGCTCCTGCTCTCATCAGAGCTGGGCATTCCTGGGGAAAGAGAAATTCCAGCACCTCTGGAGGTGAATATTGCCCATGCTGTGTCACACTGAGCCCCTGGACAGCCAGAGCTGCTCCTGGCAGGGAACAGCAGCAAATCCAGCTGGGAATGTGCTCAGAGCATCACTGGGATGTGTGAGAGCACTCAGGGGTTGTGCTTCCACCTCAGCCTGCCCAGCCCAGCCTCTCCTGCAGGGCAGCCAGGCTGAGCAGCAGTGACAGCAAATCCAGCTGCCCCAGAGCTCAGAGAGGCTGCAGGGGTCTGTGGGTGATCCCCTGGAATTCCAGGGTCTGTGGGGTGATCCCCTGGAATTCCAGGGTCTGTGGGGTGATCCCTGGAATTCCCCAGGGATCTGTGGGGTGACCTTTGAATTCCCAGGGGTTGTGGGGTGATCCCTGGAATTCCCACTGATCTGTGGGGTGATCCCGTGGAATTCTCAGCGCACACAGGATGCTGCTCTAGGGATGGCAGTGAGCAGCTGAGCTCAGAGCTGCTGCCCCAGGCACTGCCCAGGCTGGCACTGCTGCCCAGGCTGGCACTGCCCAGGCTGGCACTGCCCAGGCTGGCACTGCCCAGGCTGGCACTGCTCAGTACCCAGCACAAACCCAGCTGCAGGTGCTCCCAAATCTCAGTCCTGGCAGGGTGTGCCCACACCCACACCTGCTCCAGCTCTGCACCAAGGGCCTGATCCTCTCACCCAGGCTGAAACAAACTCAGAACTGCAGTGGGCTCCTCTGCTTTTCCTGTGACCAGGTCACCCCAGCATTCAYCCACCTCCCCACAAAGAACAGGAACACTTTTCTACCTTGAACACCTCACCTCAGAGGGAATCATTTCCTACCCCCAAGGCTGAAAAAACCCCAGAATTTGCTGTGGGAGCCTCTGCTTTTCCTGTATCCAGGTTATCCCAGCATTTATCCACCTCCCCACAAAGAACAGGAACACTTTTCTACCTGCAACACTCCACTYCAGAGGGAATCATTTCCCAACTGGCCTAAAAAGGAAAGTTTTCAGTTTTTTGAGTGACATCTTTCTCAAATGATGGAAGGCAATTCAAAGGCAGCAGTATCTTCCCCACAGTTTAAAATCTAAATGAGGGGTTTTTTTTTTAGGAAGTTCTTCCCTCTGCATTCAAATTTGTTCTTTAAAATGCTGCTATTGTTGGGAAGAGAAGAGCATTATCCTAGAGCTGCCAGTCTCACAATCCTGACAAACCTGCCATAATGGCAGAACTTTAATTGACAGATTATCTCTGCCATAAAACACACACCAAAGTCTCCTCTCTGCTCTGAGAGGAACTGTGAGCAATAAACTCCAAACTCATTTCTTCCATCTCAGAAGCTCCTCCAAGTCCTCCCAATTTAACACTCCCAGGCACATCAAGRAGGCTTTTTGGCTTTGTATAAACATTTAAATTGTCTCCTGTTCCTCCAGTGCTGCTCTCAGTCATGACAGAAAAAAAAAARGGTTCTCAAACCTGCTCAGGCCTAGGCAGGAAAGATGCTTATCTGAAATAAACATCAGCATGAAGTTTATCTTGYCATTTCTAGGGTCCAAAGCCTGATGAGAGGGTTAAAATAACTCCTTTTTTCAGTGGTGTAACACTATAAATACACCCAGCACATCACACATTGTCTGGTTTCTTTCAAGAGTCATGAATTTAGAATTACAAAATTAGAGGCCCTGATGCCAAGTTTGGGATGCTTTAGGTATCCCTGGGGTGTTAYTTCCAGTTCAAATGTCTAAAACCTGAGTTAAGCACGGCCTAGATGGGGYTTTCTCCTGGTCAGAGGCTGCAAAAGCTCAGGCAGCTCAGCTTCAGTAGAGCTGAGAAAAGAAAAAAACACTGTGGCCAACACTTGGTATTTCCTGGAAACGTGGCCCAGTTCCATGTGGTCTTTCTATGAAATCAAGCTGCTGACCTGCTGCTCCTCTGCACTCTGCTGCTACCCAGGAAGGAGCTCTGGAGACCCTGAGGTGATGCAGAAAGGCCAAGCAGGAGCCTCTCTGTACAGGAATCGTTCCCAAATCTCCTCCTCTGCCTGGAACGGAGCCCTGGAGCTCCTCCTGACTGAACTTCCCTGTGGCACTGGCCAGCAGCAGCTCAGCTCATTCACTCCCTGCTCCATCATTCACCATCCCAGGAGGGTTATCAGGAATGTCCTTGTGCCCCTGCCCTTGGCTCTGTCCCACAGAACACGGCGTCATCCCCTGCCAAGGCCTGGCGCTGCCTCCACCCAATCTCCCCATGGCATTGCACAACCCCAGCATGGAACTCCCAGCAGCCCAGGCCAAAACCCAGACTATAATCCAAACTCTTCACACACATCTGCATGATCCACTCAAACCTCCATCCMAGTGGGCAGCAGTTGCTGAATTCCCACTTCAGAGCTGACCCCACGACGGMCTCAAAGCTGAAAAGCTCAGCAGGGGTTTGGGAGGAGCTGGACCAAAGTCATGTCCAGACCACAGAAAGTCACATCCACACACAGCCCAGGCCTGTGGCTTTGATCTGGGACAAGCCCCCAAAGCCAGAGGACTGAAGTGAGTTTACAAGCTGTAAGTGGAGTGTGGCAGCAGTGAGAGCCCCCAAAACACCCCACTCTAAACAGAGCAGTGTYCATTTGCAGCACAGAGCATTCCCTCTGCCCTGCTCAGGAAAGGCAGGCATGTAAGAAAAATCCCCCTCTAAAAGCACATTCTTCCTTTAAAATTCCTCTCCTAAAATCATGTTCTTCCTTTGAAAATCCTCTCCTAAAACCATGTTCTTCCTTTGAAAATCCTCTCCTAAAACCATGTTCTTCCTTTGAAAATCCTCTCCTAAAACCATGTTCTTCCTCTAAAAATCCTCTCCTAAAATCATATTCCTCCTTTGAAATCCTCTCCTACAAGCACATTCCTGCTCTGTCCCCAGTGCTTGGGCAAGAGCTTTATGGCACCCCCAGCAGCATTTCCATGCTCACTGTGTCCCCCACAGAGCCTGACAAGCTGTGGCACAGAGCTGGCACCTCCAGTACCACCAGTTCTGGCTGTGACAGCTGGGAGGAATTTGGGAACTGATACATGAATGGCTGGAGGAAGATCCTGCAGAAAGAGCAGAGGCWCCATCTTTGCTGCCATCTGGGAAAGGGCACAGTCCCAGTGTGAGCCCCAGCAGAAATGGATGTGTTCACCTCCTGGGAAGTGGAAATTCCCAGCAGAATTTCAGGGAAGAGTTAATTTGCAGGATGCACCACAAGCTGAACAGAAAGAAGACACAACTTTCCTGGCAGGAAACACATCCTGCATCTTTCCAGCCTTTCAGACATTTGTTTTCAGAGGTTTTCCCTGCTGGGCTAGTTTCAGAGGTTTTCCCTGCTACTGTCAGTCATCAAAGCACCCCAAAACCAGAGCAATATTTGTGTCTGTTCCCTTCCCATTTTCTCTGGGAGCCTTGAACAAAAAT
Organism: Sporophila hypoxantha; assembly: GCA_002167245.1. Classification (NCBI taxonomy): domain Eukaryota; kingdom Metazoa; phylum Chordata; class Aves; order Passeriformes; family Thraupidae; genus Sporophila; species Sporophila hypoxantha. The sequence goes on along the minus strand of NDFG01000063.1, from coordinate 68,717 downwards.
TTTTCCATTTCCTCTCTAGTTTAACGACAAATTCTGGTTTTACTTACAGCCACACCATGATCCTGTCTCTTATACACATCTAGATGTGTATAAGAGACAGGCCCAGGATGCCGATGTTTGCCTTGCAGAGCCCCGGATGCAGGGCAGGGAGGGGCTGGGGATGCAGAGGGAGCTGGGAGCTCTCACCTAGGATGCAGGGCAGGGAGGGGCTGGGGATGCAGAGGGAGCTGGGAGCTCTCACCTAACGTGGCAGCTGCCGCCAGCCCGGCCGCGTACGGATCCGTCCCCGGAGGCGCCGCGCTGATGATGTAGGGGTTGGGAACGAAGGCAGCAGGAGCTAAACCTGCTGAAAACATTCCYGTCAGTGAAAACAAACTCAACAGGACTGCAGCCCCACCACAACCCCCCTGTGCTGCCTGGCCAACACCAAACTGGGGCTGGTTTTGTGGTTTGAAGCTTTTTGTGGGTGGTTTTTTATAGGGAGTGACAATCAGTGAGGGCTGATGGGCAGAGGAGAGATCTGGCATAAAAAAACCCCATTCCAAGGATTCAATGCTCCTTAAGAGGTAAAATCCTTTTTTTCCAACTGCTCAGGTGCTCCTGCAGGGCACACAGACCCTGTTCAGGAGACTGGAGCTTGTTGCTACTCTGTATTTCCTCCAGTGAGTAAATCAGGGCCCAAACCACCCCATCCTGAGCTCCACAGCCACCACAGCATCCCAGCTGGTCAGTCTGGAAAGGGCTCAGAGAGGAAAAACATTCTGTCCCTCTGCAAGGGACAGTTTAATCATTAGAGAAAGCCCAGGTGGGCGGGAGAGGGGTGTGCAGGGSAGGTGAAGGTGAAGGGGAGGAAGTTAAAAAGCTGAGTAATTTCAATCCCTGAACTGCACTGAGCACACGAGGGCACAGCACAGAGCATRGAGAGCCCCAACACATTTATACTGGGGTTTTGGGCAGGAAGAACTACCACCAATTGCTTAATGTGCTAAAAACATTAATGCATTGGTYTCCTGGGTTTCTACACATGATTAAGTGCTTTATTCCCAGTTAATAAATATATATATTTAAATCTTTTAATGAGTAATTTTGCTTTGATATCAATCATGTGTTTGCATAAATTACATTTTTAACTCGTGAAACCCCTGGCACCACATTTAGCTGATATTAAATTGTGCATTTCCCCTCACTTCACTGTGCTGTCACTCTGATTTATACTTCACTCAGACTTCCAAAGCCTCTCCTGACTGACAGCACCCTCAGGAGTGTGAGAATGTCAGTCCTGCCACACAGAGAACTCCTTGAAAAGGCTTCTCAAGTGTGCAAGAGACACCCACAAGCAAAACTGTAAAAATGCACTTCTGCTCAKGCATTGATTATCAGCTGTAAAATACACTTTGAACCCTCCCAATCCTCTTCCCTGGAGTTTCCCCACGGATCAGGAGGAGGGCAGTGGAACAGGCAGGGGAGAGGCAGACTCACCTATGTGTGGCTGGTGGGCAGCAGCCAGGGCATACTGCTGCTGCTGGGCTGCTGTCAGCTGCTGCACTGCCAGTGCATTGGGCCTCTGGAACAGCTGTGGGGAGAGCACAAACAGCCCTTACAGTGGGTACAAACTGCCCTTAAGGTGGGCACAAACAGCCCTGAAGCTGGGCACAAACAGCCCTGAAAGTGGGCACAAACTGCCCTTAACGTGGGCACAAACAGCCCTGAAAGTGGGTACAAAGCACCCTGAAAGTGGGTACAAACAGCCCTGAAAGTGGGTACAAAGCACCCTGAAAGTGGGTACAAACAGCCCTGAAAGTGGGCACAAACAGCCCTGAAAGTGGGCACAAACAGCCCTGAAACCAGGCAAGGAGCACAGTGTCCTTAAGTCAGGCACAAAATACAAACCATGTCCCTAAACTGGGCACAAATACACAAACATCCCTTAAATCAGGCACAAACACCCCTTAAATCAGGCACAAACACACCAACACTCCTTAACTCAGTCACAGAAACACAAACACTGTCCTGAAATCAGACACAAACACACCAACACTGCTGAAATCTGGCACAAACACACCAACTCTGCTGAACTGGGCACAAACACACCAACTCTGCTGAACTCACACACAAACACACCAACTCTGCTGAACTCACACACAAACACACCAACACTGCTGAATTGAGCACAAACACACCAACTCTGCTGAACTGGGGCACAAACACACCAACACTGCTGAACTGGGGCACAAACACACCAACTCTGCTGAACTGGGGCACAAACACACCAACTCTGCTGAACTGAGCACAAACACACCAACTCTGCTGAACTCACACACAAACACACCAACTCTGCTGAACTCACACACAAACACACCAACACTGCTGAACTCACACACAAACACACCAACACTGCTGACACACCAACTGCTGAACTCACACACAAAACACCACCAACACTGCTGAACTGGGCACAAACACACCAACTCTGCTGAACTCACACACAAAACACACCAACACTGCTGAACTCACACACATAACACTAAACCAACAACTGCTGAACTGGGCACAAACACAACCAACACTGCTTGAACTCAAACACAAACACACCAACCACTGGACATGAACTGAGCACAAAACCACCAAACTCTTGCTGGACACCAACTCTGCTGAACTCACACACAAACACACCAACTCTGCTGAACTCACACACAAAAAGCAGCAACTCCTTCCTTTTCCAGCAGTCCCTTCACATCACCTTTAACTGTACAGATTGTCCACTCCACACCTCCCAAGGACCTGAACTCCTTTGGAATCARTGCCTGTGTTAACCCACCTGACAAACCCCACACTTCTGCAGCACAGCCAGCCCCAGCCCAGCTTTTCCCTCTGCTGCTCCCTCAATCCCAAAGGATTTATCCCAGCTCCTGCTCAGCCCCAGCTGCAGCCTGGGGGTCCCCAGGAGCACTCCCAGGTGTTGGGAGTGCCACCAGTGTCACCAGTGTGCCCTCCCAGTTTGGCTAAAGTGGGAAATGGGATGGAAGGGGATGGCCAAGGGATGCAGAGCCAAGTCTGGGACACCCAARATGCCTTCAGARCCAGAGAGGGGACACAGCCCCAGGATCACAAACCCCAGACCAAACACTTCCTTTACCTGCTCACTGCTCAAGGTTACTGAAAATTTATTCCTCACTAAATAAAAATAATAGGATTCCCTTGAAGTATTTTTGCTGAGGGTTTGGGTTTTTTTTTCCTTTCTTCAGGGCCTTACTAAAAGTTTCCTTTCCAGATTCTTTTGCCTCTCCCTAAAGGAAATCCCTGAATTCATCCATCTTCAGCTCTAATTAAAACACATAAGGACACACCAGCTGAATACCAACTCTGGAATTATCCAGCATGTCCATCCCCCCTCACTTCCAGGGATCATTTCTAGGTGGGAATGACTTCACAAAGCACTGTGAGAAATGTTTTCTCCCTCCCCTCCCTCAGAACAGACTTGGATGCCCAAATGCCTACAATTTTCACACCTATTATCCTGCCCTCCTTTCAGACAAGTGAACTGCTGGCAGACACAGCAATAATTCTGCCCAAAGTTTTGGCAGAAACCCACAACCATCAAGAAGAAGCCCAGAAACATCAAGAAAACTCTTATTACTTATTTTATTTACAGGCAAAAATTGGCACTGGTTCTCCTGAGAGCAGGGTGAGCAAAGCTGTGTGAGAAAATCCACCTCTATTTTTGTCTTTKTACAAGTTCAGGTGGAGAAAACACATCTGAGGGATCAGCATTGGGTTTATGAGGTGGAAATGCAGCAGTTAGGGCAGGCAGAATTAACCTGCTGTGTGCCAAACCCTTCCCCTCACAATGGCTTTGTTTGCTCATCCCTCAGGGTCTATCAGAAYGTTCCTTGTGGAGGAAAATATCTGATCTACAGTTCCTTTATTGCCTCCTGGGCCATAAAACACCCTGAGCAGGCTGGCTGCACAACACACCTGCTTTTCCTGCCCTTTTTGTTGTTTTAAGGTGTTTTTTGTGGTCACACAAAGCTGGGTGGCAGCTCTGCTCAGGTGCCACCTCTGTTCTGGTCACCAGGAGCTTGGGCAAAGCTCCACTGACATCTTGGAACACAAACCCTGAGAGGAACCCCTGAGGGAGCTGGGGGTGCTCAGCCTGCAGAAAAGGAGACTCAGGGCTGCCCTCATCACTGCAGAGCTCCTGAAAGGTGCCTGTGCTCAGCTGGGGCTGGGCTCTGTCTCCAGGCACTGACAGAACCAGAGCACACAGCCTCAAGCTGCCCCAAGGGAAATACAGGGTGGATATCAGGAAAAGGATTTTTACAGAAAGGGTGATAAAGTTCCGGAATGTTCTGCCCGGGGAGGTGCTGGAGTCCCCATCCCTGGGTGTGTTTAACAAAGCCTGGATGTGGCACTGGGTGCCAGGGTTGAGTTGAGGGGTTGGGGCTGGGTTGGACTCGATGGTCTGGAAGGTCTCTTGCAGTGTAGGATAAACGAAGGTAATGAAGAATGTAATCCTATCCCCCAATGAGTTGCAGCCAGGGCTAATTACTAAAGATTAGGAACACCTGTAACTAACAAGAACAAGTGGCATAAAAGGGTGGAGTAGTAGGAGGAGTCAGATGGCTGCTGCAAGGACCAAGAGTCCATGCTCAGAGGAGTTGCTCACGAGGAACATTAAGAAGGTATGAAACTCTGAAGCAATGGAATCCTTGCAGCTTAATGATAATAGAACTGTTGTAACTTATAAGACAACGGTCTCTTCCAACCTGGGAATGTGATTCTGAGAATTCTGTGAACATCCCTGAGTGCAAAACACCAAGGAGATCATGGACAACAGGAGCTGCAGAACATGGAATGAGGGACAGTGGCTCTGTGGGAGTGACCAGCAACATTTTACTGATCAGCAAATATGGGGAAAAAATCCTGTAAATCCCCTAAACTGCTTCCTCCTGAAGTGTGGATTCCCCTGCAAAATCCCCAGGGCAGGGGTCTGCTGTATCAGCTCAGCAATTTCARCTTTTTAGCTTTCTTCAGCTGCACAATTTCACCAAACCCTTGAGTTCTCACATGGTTTTCCAGCCTGCTGATGTGGATTCCATCACAGTGAAGCAGAGAGGAAATGGCTGCATTATTATTTCCTTGTCTTGAGGGCACAAAAAGCATTTTTCTCCCTAAAAACACTTCTGCTCACTTTACACATGTGAGGACTTCCACACTTCCCAAATGCAACTCAATGAACCAGCTGGGAATCAGAAAAACTGGGAGAAAGGAATCCACACCCACTCAGAGCCTCAGCACTTCACCATCAATATTTCACCTGCTGCTCTGGGCTCTTTTTGCTGTCTGCCTGCTCTGGGGGCTCATCTWGTCCCTGCAAAATCTGACTTCCAGACATAAAAGGGCTGCAAGAAAGCTGGAGAGGGACTTTTTACAGCACAGGACAAGGGGGAATGGCTTTAAACTAAGAGAGGAGGGATTTAGATGGGATCTTGGGAAGGAATTGTTCCCTGGGAGGGTTGGGAGGGAATTCCCAGAGGAGCTGTGGCTGCCCCTGGATCCCTGGCAGTGCCCAAGGCCAGCTGGAGCAGCCTCGGGCAGTGGAAGGTGCTCCTGCCATAGCAGGGGTTGGAACTGGATGAGTTTTCAAGTCCTTTCCCACCCAAGCCATTCCAGGATTCCGTGACCTTTCCCTCTCCCTTAGTTCACAGCCTTGCTCAGCTCCCTCAGAAGAAACAGCCCAGCTGCAGATTTCACCCTGCAGCCTGTCCAAGGAATCAGAGCCARGAAAAACCATCCCAAGTGCAGCCTCTCCTGAGGCAGATAACCAGGGGAGCTCTGGGAATCAYCAGCTCCAGGTATTSAGGGAGAGCTGCTGAAGCCTYGCTGTGCTGTGTCCATCTGCTGAGAGCACAGCCCCAGACTCCAAACCCAGAGACCAGTGCTCAGAGGTGGCACTGGGGAGCAGAAACAGGACAGGAACCCCTGCAATGGAACATTAACCTGAACTGACAAAGGTAGCAGGAAAGGGCACCTGGGGTGTTTCAGGCTGCTGGAAAATGCATTTGGAGTGAGAAGCTACAAAGGCCTGACACRGATCTGGAGGAGTTCAGGGAGATCATCCAACATTTCAGTGAGGCTGTTCCATGTGCAGACAAATGAAGGATGATTTCCAGCACGTGGAGGAGCTCACTGATGGAATTCCAAGRGAGCAGAACTCCAGAGTTATGGGAATTCTGGAAGATCAGATTTCCCTCAGCAATATCAACACCTGACATCCCTAATCACATCAGATGTGGGTAAAACCTTCCYCTTCCTCACACTGCCTGCAGCTGTGCTCGCCTGWAATCCCTTCCAAGGATGGGACACTTCCCCACAGCCCCAAAAGGCACTTTCAGGGATGAGAACCCTTGTTCAGGACAGATTTCCTGCTGCCAACAGAATGGCACAAGTCAGATTCCTTTAATCCAGGCTGAGAGTGGCAGTGGGCAGCAAGGACCCCAGGGTTTGGGGATCAGGAATTAAGGGAATGGGCACAAACCCCTGGATTTACACAAACCTGCCCTGAATGGGCACATCTGGCTGGGAAGTGATTCCTGATCTTTATTACAGCACCTCAGGCTGACTRAAGGCTCCTGTTTGCTTTCACTGCAGGTAGAAGCTGCAGCAAGGGTGAACACAAAAAATACCAGATTTGTGTGACAGCCCAGAGGGCCTGGGTGGGACTGTGGGGCAGCAGCTGTGTCCCCAGTGCTGCCCCAAAATCAGGGAGAGATCTAAAAGGGATTTGGGCTTCACAGCACAGAAATAAGGCTGGGAAGAGCTGGAGCCCCAGGAGAGGCTGAGGGAGCTGGGAAGGGCTCAGCCTGGAGCAAAGGAGGCTCAGGGGGCCCTTTGGCTCTGCACAGCTCCTGCCAGGAGGGCACAGCCGGGGGGGTCGGGCTGTGCTCCAGGACAGGACAGGAGCAGAGGGAACGGCCTCAGGCTGGGCCAGGGCAGGCTCAGGGTGGGCACAGCAGGAATTTCCCCAGGGAAAGGGGCTCAGGCCTTGCCAGGGGCTGCCCAGGCAGGTTTGCAGTGCCCATCCCTGGAGGTGCCCCAGGAATTCCTGGAGGTGGCACTCAGAGCTCTGGGCTGGGACAAGGTGGGATCAGCTGGGACTCGATGTCCTTGAGCCTGTTTCCACTCATCTCTGGGATCCTGAGCACCAGAATCCCAAAGGCTTTTCCCACAAGGGAATATCCATCCAATGCAAGCCCCAGCAGCAGAGGTGTCCCTGCCCCAGCCCCTTCTGGCAGGGAACATTTCCTGTTCCCCCACAGCTCCAAACCCCTCACAGCAACAACAGAAAAGGAGCCCTGAATGTTCTTAAAATCCCATTTTTGCATATTGGGGGAAAATTTCCCCATGGACAGGGTGCTCAGGCCTTGGCAGGGGCTGCCCAGGCAGGTTTGCAGTGCCCATCCCTGGAGGTGCCCCAGGAATTCCTGGAGGTGGCACTCAGAGCTCTGGGCTGGGGACAAGGTGGGGATGGGGCACAGGTTGGATGTGATGCTCTGGGAGGGTTTTCCAGCCTCAGTGATTCTGTGATTCCCAGACAGTTGGAGACACAGAGGTGACATCAGCTCCACATGGACAGTGCCCATCCACTTGGTATGAAATAAAAAATGCAAACCCAGCCTGAAATCCTCACTGCATCTCCCCTGAAACGGGAGCCCTGCCCTGCTCTGCCTCCCTTTGGCAGGGTTTATTTCCACCAGTGAGGTGCCAGACATGCCAAATTTGATATCCTAATTTTTAAAGGCTGAAGGAAACAAATAAAAACTCCTCAAACTTGTAAATGAGCCTTCACTTAAATAGAAAACCCTGACAAAATGCAAATTCCAGGCTTCCCACTCGTGCTGTTCCAGTCCCATCTCTAATGTTTCTCCAGAAGCAGCTCACTTGTGGAGCCCCCATGTTTTACAAAACACACAACTTTCCTGGTTTAGAAGTAATTCTGGCATCCCAGGCCTTACACCAGAGCGAGACAAAGGCTTGGAACTATCTGGKTTTTTTTTTCCTTTTTGAACTCTACAGCAGCTATTTAGTTTAATCATTAAATTTTCCATCATTAACTCCCCAAAGATGCTGTAGAACAGAGCAGCCAATTGAGCTCCAACCCAGATATTTACATTGCTTTTAAGGCTGTGATAACTCAGCACAAACTTGGCAATGCTTTCCCTCACTCCAGAGTGCCAGAGGCTCTCCTGCTAAAAAAATCAGATATTTCAGGGAAGCCAGGGAGAGTTATATATCCCTGCAATCAGCTCCAACAAAGGATTCCCTTCCACTCTGAGGGATATCAGACTTGCAAAGGGAGAGCAATAAAGTTTCCAATCATTACCCAGACGAGCAGGAGCAGGAGCAGAGCAGGAGTCGATTGCTGGAGCCAGGCCCAGCATTCAGCAGCAGCCAAGGGAGTCTGGGCTTGTGTGGGAGAAAGGTCAAACAAACCTAAGCCAGGCTCAGATAAAGGCTTGTAGTAGTGGACTCTGCCCTTAGGGTTTAAAGCAGGCTCAGGTAGAAGAAAGTTTGAACTTGTAATTGCCTCAGGCTGCTCTGGCTGAGCAAAGCTGAGTGTGGGGCTCAGTAAAGCACAGCGGTTGGCCTAGCAGGGCCCAAGGTGGGGCTCAGTAAGCACAGTTGTGGGGCTCAGTTAAAGAACACTGTGGGCTCAGTAAAGCACAAGGTGAGGCTCAGCAGGTCCCCAAGCTGGGGCCAGAAAGCACATGTGGGGCTCAGCAGGGCCAGTGTGGAGGCTCAGTAAAGCACAGTGCTGGCCCTCAGTAAAAGCACAGTGTTGGGTCAGTAAAGCACAGTGTGGGCTCACTAAACCACAGTTGTGGCTCATAAAGCACAACATGGGGCTCAGTAAAGCACAGTGTGGGGCTCAGTAAGCACAGTGTGGGCTCAGTAAAGCACAACATGTGGCTCAGTAAAGCAGTGTCGGGCTCAGTTAAAGCACAAGGTGGGGCCTCAGTAAAGCACACACGGTGGGGCTCAGAGGGGCACAGTGTTGCGGCTCAGTAAAGCACAGTGTGTTCGGCTCAGTAAAGGCACCATAAGGTGGGCTCAGTAAGCACAAGGTGGGGGCTCGGAGAGGCACAAGGTGGGGCTCAGTAAAGACCGGTTGCTCAGTAAAGCAAGTGAAAGCTCAGTAAAGCCACAAGGTGGGCCTCAGCAGGTCACAGTGTGGGCTCCAGTAAAGCACGTGTGTGGCCTCAGTAAAGCACAGTGTGGGCTCATAAAGCACGTGTGGGCTCAGTAAAGCACAAGTGGGCTCAGTAGAGCACAGTGTGGGCTCAGTAAAGCACAACGTGGGGCTCGTAAAAGCACAGTGTGGGCTCAGTAAAGCACAGGTGGGGCTTCAGTAGAAAGCACAGTGTGGGGCTCAGTAAAAGCACAATGTGGGCTCAGCAGAGGCCCAAGGTGGGGTCAGTAAAGCACAGGTTTGGGGCTCAATTAAAGCACAGTGTGGGCTCAGTAAAGCACAGTGTGCGGGTCAGTAAGCAACCAACATGGGGCTCAGCAGGGCCCCGTGTTGGGCTCAGCTAAAGCACCAGTGTGGGGGCTCAGTAAAGCACAGCTGTAGGCTCAGTCAGGAGCCCAGTATGGTGCTCAGCAGGGCTCACAGCTGGGCTCAGGCAGGCCCAACGTGCATCTCAGCAGGGCTCAATGTAGGGACCAGGAGGGCCCAATTTGGGGCTTAACAAAACCCAACGTGGGGCTCAGCAAAGCCCAGTGCAGGGYTCACACCTGGGCTGAGCAGGTGTTGGCTCTCAGTCACTGCCTGRGCTCCAGGGTGGGTGTCTGGGGGTTTTTTAGCACTTTTTGCTACTTTAAAGCTCTTTTTCGATGCCTTGAGACAGCCAGGATCACCAGAGAGGGCAGAGCTGTGGGAACTGCTGGGGGAATTCTGATTATTCCAGCTGCCATGGGAGGCTGATCTGCTCAGCTCCCTGGGAGGACACACACAGCACAAAGGCAATGACAACACCTCCAACCTTCCTCCATCCCTTCTGCCAGGACAGGATCCTGAGCTCATCCCACCCCACACTGACCCCTTTGGATACACAGGGCTGGATCAGGGCTCGGGGATCAGGATCAGAGATCAGAATCTGGGCTCAGGGATCAGGATCAGGGCTAAGGATCAGGGATCAGCATCAGGGCCAGGGACCATGATCAGGGCTCAGAGATTGGGATCAGGATCAGGGCTCAGAGATCAGGGATCATGGCTCAGGGCTCAAGGCTATGGGCTAAGGGATCAGGATCAGGGCTAAGGGATCAGGATCAGGGCTCAGGGATCCAGACTCAGGAATCAGGGATCAGGCTCAGGGCTCAAGGCTATGGGCTAAGGGATCAGGATCAGGGCTAAGGGATCAGGATCAGGGCTCAGGACTTGGGGATCAGGATCAGGGATCAGAGCTCAGGATGAGGATCAGGGATCAGGATCAGTGATCAGAGCTCAGGATGAGGATCAGGGCTCAGGGCTCAGGACTTGGGGATCAGGATCAGGGATCAGAGCTCAGGATGAGGATCAGGGCTCAGGCTCAGGGCTCAGCTCTGTACCTGCTGCTGGGAGTTGTAGTCAAAGAGCCCCACGGTGGCCGCGGCCGAGTCCACGGGGACCTGCGTGCCGGAGTAGTCGAACTGCAGCGGCTCCATGCCCACRTGCTCCATGGCATCCAGGGGCACACTCTGCGACTCCATGTTGGAGAAATCCTCCACAGGCTTGGCCCCATTGGTGCTGGCCAGCTGGGCCAGGCCCTCGGAGCCGTTCTGGTTGGGGCCCAGCAGATCCACCTCGCTCGCCGAGTTCTGGCAGTTCCCAGGCGTGCGGCTGTGGGGGGAAAACGGGTCAGGGAAAGGGCAGGAGAGCTCCAGCCCTTCCTGGGGAATGTTCCTGCAGGGAAACATGGCAGGAGAGCTCCAGCCCTTCCTGGGGAATGCTCCTGTGCAGGGAAACAGGGCAGGAGAGCTCCAACCCTTCCTGGGGGGAATGCTCCTGTGCATGGAAACATGGCAGGAATGCTCCAGCCCTTCCTGGGGGAATGAATGCAGGGAACCATGGCAGGAGTGCTCCAACCCTTCCTGGGGAATGCTCCTGCAGGGAAACATGGCAGGAGAGCTCCAGCCCTTCCTGGGGGAATGCTCCTGTGCAGGGAAACATGGCAGGAGAGCTCCAACCCTTCCTGGGGGAATGCTCCTGCAGGGAAACATGGCAGGAGAGCTCCAGCCCTTCCTGGGGAATGCTCCTGCAGGGAAACAGGGCAGGAGAGCTCCAGCCCCTCTTGGGGGAATGCTCCTGCAGGGAAACATGGCAGGAGAGCTCCAGCCCTTCCTGGGGGAATGCTCCTGCAGGGA
>NDFG01000063.1:0-39323 GCA_002167245.1 Sporophila hypoxantha | reverse complement strand
GCCCTTCACTGGGGGAATGAATGCAGGGGAAACAGGGCAGGAGAGCTCCAGCCCTTGTTGGGGAATGGCTCCTGCAGGGAAAAACATGGCAGGAGAGCTCCAGCCCCTCTTGAGGGAAATGCTCCTGTGTTGCAGGGAAACAGGGCAGAGAGCTCCAACCCTTCCTAGGCGGAATGAATTGCAGGGGAAACATGGCAGGAAGAGACGTCCAGCCCCTCTTGGGGGGATGCTCCTGCAGGGAAACAGGGCAGGGAGAGCTCCAGCCTTCCTGGGGAATGCTCCTGCAGGGAAACAGCGGCAGGAGAGCTTCCAGCCTTTCCTGGTGAATGTCCTGCAGGGAAACGGCAGGAGTTGCTCCAGCCTTCCTGGGGAATGCTCCTGCAAGGGAAACAGGGCAGAAGAGCTCCAGCCCAGACATTCCCACCCTTGCAGCAGGTGCTGGAGTACAGAGGGAAATAAAGTCATGGTTTGAAACAGTTCCCAAATTAATTTTTATGGAGAATGCTTGTATTTAAAAAATATAAAATTAGATTAAACCGGGTATGCTCCTCACATACCAGACCCACCAGAATGCCCAGGGATCTGGAGTTACAGGATGGAAAATAAAAACAATGGCCTGAACAGTTCTCCAAATTAATTCTTTTTTGGAGAAATTTGATGTAAATTTTAAAAAATTAAAACTACCAGGAATGCTCCATCACACACCCAGACCTCGAACTGCCTAGAGGTGGTGGAAGTACAGGAGGGAAAATTAAAAAAAATGGTTCTGAAATAGTTCTCCAAATTCATTCCTTGGGAATTGCTGTATTTTAAAAAAATAAAAACTAAAATAGGTATGATCCATCACACCTCCGGAACTGCCAAAAGTGCTGGAGTACAAGATGGAAAATAAAAAAAAATGCTCTGGAAATTAGTTCACCAATTAATCTATGGAGACAATTGATGTAATTAAAAAAAATAAAAAACGTAAAAACCAGGAATGCATCCATCACACACCAATCCTCCAGAACGACCCAGAGTGGTGGAAGTTAAGGAGGAAAATTAAAAATGGTCTGAAATAGTTCTCCAAATTCATTCTATGGAGAATTGCTTGTATTTAAAAAAATAAAAACTAAAATCAGGTAATGGACCCATTCACACCTCCAGACTGCCCAAGGTGGGTGGAGTACAGTTTGGGAAAATTAAAAAATGGCTCTGAAAAGTTCTCCAAATTAATTCTAGTGGAAATTTATGTATTTCAATAAAATACAAATTAAAAGCAGGAATGCTCCATACACTCCGGAGCAGCAGAACTCCTATTGGAGGAGTGTAGGAGAGGGGGGGAAAAACAGAGATTTATCTGAATGACTTAATTCTACTGAGAAATTTATTTTAATAAATAAACCAGGAATACTCTCCACATCACACCCTAAACCACCAGAATGCTTTGGAGGTTTTGGAGTAAAGAGGGGAAAATAAAAAAGATTATCTGAAATAGTTTTCCCTGATTGAATTCTACTGAGGAAATGGATTGTATTTTAAAAAAACAAACAAAACTAAAACAGGAATGCTTCCAGCCCAGCATCACAGCAGCAATAACACCCGCCAAGCAGAACTCCCTGGAAGTTGGAGAAGTGTTGTAGAGACAAGAAAAAATTAAGAGAGCCTGAATAGTTCCCTAAGTAAATTCTACACAGGAAGTGTGATGTATTTAAAAAAATAAAAAGGCTGGAATGCTGCAGCCCAGCATCAGAGCCACCAGAAGGGCCTTGCAGGTGGTGTAATAAAGGGGGGAAAGTAAAAACATGGGCTGAAATAGCTCATGAGTTAAGTCTGCAAAGAAATTGTGGATTTTAAAACAAACAAAAATAACCCACAACCCCAGTCCAGCCTCAAACACCTGTTACAGTAAAAAAATGTAAAAAATTCAGTTTCTGTTTTTCTGCTCAATTGAGAGTCAGACCAGGCCACGTCTCCCCAGAATACTTATATTTAATGGATATTTGGGTCTCTTTTTAAGTGTGTGGAGCTCTTGGCACCAAAAATCCAATTTAAACACCACTCTAAGGAGCTGCCATGGGCTTCCTGCCACCCAAAAGAGGGACTGGCTTCTGGGAATGCTTTAATACCCATGGAGAGCCAGGAATGGGCATTTCCAAGCACTTTGTTGGCTTCTACATTTTATTTTACCATTTCTTTGGCTTCTCCAGTTTTTCCTACACCCTGGCACAGGAACCACAGCAGTGCAGAAATGAGCAAGGAACACAAATGTGATGTCAAATGGTTATCAAGGGCCACAATTTAGGAGGTTTTCAGCCCTGCAGAGCTCAAGGAACAAACCAGTAGCCAGACAGGAGCAGAGCCAGCTTCCATGGGGCTGCCATGGGGAATCCACACGAGGATTAAAAATGGGTGTTGAAAACCACGGGATCACACCCAGCCTACTCTAGGTGGCCCCACCGTTCTCCCCTTGAGGACATTTAGAGCACCCTGGGGACACTACGCATGGAAAAACTTCCCCAAGCCATGGAGTGCATGGGCAGCTTTGGCACTTGGCTGAACAGACAGGATGTGTCACTGACATGTTTGATGAAAATCTCTTTCGTTAGGATTTTCTCCTGAGAAGCGAGAAGCCTCAGAAAAGAAATGCCAACAATAACTATCTGTTGGATGTGGTCTGGAGCTGGTTTTACAACAGGTGCATCTTTGATTGGTCTCATGTGATTGTTTTTACTTGATACCAATGGTCAGCGTGTGTCAGACTCTCTTGGTCAGTCACAGAGTTTTATCATTCCTTTCCAGCTTTCTGATGCTTCTTTTTCTTTCTTTAGTATAGTTTTGTATATTACATTTCTTTTAATAATATAATATGATAAAATATAATAAATCAGCCTTCTGAAACATGGAGTCAAGATTCTCCTCTCTTCCTCATCCTGGGGACCCTCAAACACCACCGAGGGATGCCCAGAGCCAGGGCTGCTCTGCTCCTCACCCTGCCAGGGAGGGCGGGGACACAGGAGGTGACACAGCTGGGACAGCTGATCCCAACTGATCCAAGGGGTTTTATAACAGAGATTTTATCATTCATTTATCAAATCATCTGGACAGAAGAGGAGGAGATTTGTTCCTGGGAGGGTGGGAGGGCTGGGCTGGATTGCCAGAGCAGCTGGTGGCTGCCCTGGAGCCCTGGCAGTGCCAAGCCAGGCTGGCATTGGGCTTAGCACCTGGCACAGTGGAGGTGGCCCTGGATTGGGATGTAAGATCCCTTCCAACCTAACCCACCCTGGGATTCTTTGATATCCAGCCCACACAGCAGAGCTGAGGAACAGGGATGGGGAGGGGTTTGGAGGATGGTTTTTGGTTCTTCATCCAGTCCTGTCACAGAATCCCAGACGGGAGGGACCCATGGGTCACGGGGCACCCCCTGCTCCTGCAGGGCCATCCAGGGCTCAGGGCACAGCAGTGTATCCCTGTGGCTCTGGAATGTCCCAGGAGGAGACCCAGCCCTCTCTGGGCTCTGCTCAGGGCTGGCACTGCGCAGGGCAGTTCTGTCCCCGGGCAGGCGGAGCTCCTGGGCTCCTGCCCGTGGTCTGGGGCCATTGCTGGGCCTGGAGCAGAGCCTGGGGCTGCTCTTGAGCTCTGCACACAGGGACAGACAGGGACAGCCAGGACACACAGACACAAAGGGACACTCGTGATATCCAGGGGTCACGGGCCCCTCTCAGCTGGGCTCCCTCGAGGCTGAGCAGCCCCAGCTCCCTCAGCCTTTCCTGGGCAGGGAGATCCTCCAGTGACCCATGGAGCCCAGCTTCCCTGGGAATGGGCGTCCCTGCACCTGCCTGGGATGTGCTCCATGTAATCCTGCCTTAGCTTCACTTCCAGGCCAGTTTTTCCTTTCCCCATTTCAAATGTTCCAATTTTCACTTTTCCCCTTCCCATTTCCCCCCATGGCACTGCAGGGGATGGACTGAGAGCCTGAGGGCTGAGCTTCAACAGTGATTTATTATTAATTGCTTAATTACTGAGCACCCATGCACATACCTGAAGTCTTTGACGTCGGCGTCGATCCCGTTCTGAACAGGCAAACCATTGTGATTTATCCATCACATCCCCCTCTCCTTCAGATCTCCAATTTATCTCCATCCAACGTGCCCTTGCTTTTCTTATCCCCTTTGTCATTCTCACACTCTCTGCATCCCTTGGCCCCTGGGCCAAAAGAGACATTGTTTTAAAAAGCTGAGTTTTCAGATCAATTTTCCTGTTATCCCAAGATGGTAACAAATCAAAGACACATGTCACCAGAACAAGAAGTCACTTGCAAACATTAATTCCTACCAAAAATATCACTAAAATCCAAAATATTCAATATAATCAAAGAAATATAAGGGATTAGTTCTCACTCTTCCAAGAGGTGTTTCATCTCTTCAGGTTTCTCATTTTGTAACTCAAGGTTTGTTTTCATAGGCTCTTAAAAATCCCATCCCAAAATAATTTTAAGGAATTCTCTTTCTAGATGGGACTTGAGATTCAAAATCAACACCAGCAAATGCTGCAGGGGCACAAAAGTGAATTAGTGCCTCTCTGAAGTGCCTGGTCAGTGTCAGACACAGCTCTTGACTGGACAAGTGTTTGAAAATCACCTCAGTTTTGGAGGCAATCAACACTGAATTCCAAAGCAGCTCATTTAGAAACACTCAAATAAATCACTGCCTCGAATCATCAGCCCCTGTAATCCTGAAGCACATTTCTTTTGGGAGAAAAGGGGAAAGAAAAAAAGAGGGAAAAAAAGGATTTCTGTTCTGTTGAGCATTCATGAGTGCTGTTCATCTGCAGCGTGTCTGCATTTTTATTGCACTTGGGAGGAGAATAAAGGGTGATTGATGCCTGGGCAGTGTTTTGACAACAAAAGGGAGAGGAAAAACAAACATAATTTATGATAAAAACCAGCAAAGGGCATATAAACATATTTATCAGAGGCAGCTTTGGTGCTGTCACAGGGACAGACATGCAAAGCCTGCCTTCCACTTGACTGAGGAAGGAGAGCTCTGCACAGCATTTCTTGCCTCTACCCACTGAACCCTTTCCCACTCTCTCTGATTGGAGGGAGGGATTTTCCCCTTATATACAGAGAAAAAGAAATTGTTCTGAAGCAAAAAATTTTGGTGTTGCTTCTGAAGAAAATAAAATCTGTGTTTCTTCATATTCCTTGGAAATGCCCCTGTAAATCAAACCCCAAACCAGGGGGTGCTCAGCAGTGACAGCTGTGTCAGCACTGTCCTCTGACTGTGCTGGGGAGCCAAACCCTCCCTGGCCCCCAGCTGGGACAGAACTGGTCCTTGCTCTGAGTGCTCAATCCAAACCTCCCTGCTCTCTTGCTCTGAGTGCTTCACTCCAAAAATCCTCCCTGCTCTCCTTGCTCTGAGTGCTCACATCCCAAAAACACCCCCTGTCTCCTTGCCTCTGCAGTGCTCACATCCCAAAAACCCTCCTGTTCTCTGCTGCTCTCGAGTTGCTCACATCCCAAAACCATCTCCCTGCTCCTCCTTGCTGAGTGCTCTAACATCCAAAAACATATCCTGCTCTCCTTGTCTGAGTGCTCAATTCCCAACAACTTCCTCTGCTCTCCAGCTCCTTGGGCAGCCTAACAGTGAGAGCCAGCAACCCCAGCAGGGCTGAGGGCAGCAGCCAAAGGAGGCTCTCCCACATTTCTGGAGCCCTKTCCCCACTCCAGGCTGGGTTTGATGCCAGCTCTCCCCACATCCATGAACTGGAGGCTGTGCCCCTTCCCCAGCCCACAAAAGGGGGGTGCCATTCCCCATGGGAAACAGCCTGCCCAGCAACCCCAGCTGGGAAACACATCCAGCCACAAGCAGGAGTGCCAGGGAAGGGTGCCTGACACCAATCTATTTGTTAGGGGGGGTTCATCCCAAAAAACAGCATGAGGAAAACCTCCAGGACAAGGATGAGCATTATGCCATGACATTATTATCAGGTAAAGGGTTTGGAGCTGGAATCCCATTTTTGGGATCAGCACCAATGTAGCTATGATATTTTCTGRAAAACCCTTTTTTTAGGATTTTTTTCTCCTGAGAAGCTGAGAGGCTTCAGGAACAAAATGTAACCAATGATTATCTGCTGCTGTGGAATGCAACAGGTGCATCTGTGACTGGCTCATGTGGTTGTTTCTAATTAATGGCCAATCACAGCCCAGCTGGCTCGGACTCTGTCCGAGACACAAACCTTTGTTATCATTCTATTCTTAGCCAGCCTTCTGATGAAATCCTTTCTTCTATTCTTTTAGTATAGTTTTAATATAATATAATATAATATATATCATAAAATAATAAATCAGCCTTCTGAAACATGGAGTCAGATCCTCATCTCTTCCCTCATCCTCAGACCCCTGTGACACCAGCACACACCAAGGCAGCCACAGGCCCAGTGCAGGTTTGTGGGACCTTTTCCAAGGAATAGCTTGGATGGGCTGTTTCTGCTGGGGGGCTTTTCCAAGCATTCAGGGAATACCAGCACCTGCCCATCTCCCACCCCACACCCCCAAGCCAAGGACTAAACCTGCCCTGTTTGAGGGAAGAGCTGAACTGAGAGCAAAGAGAGAAACCTCTGCCCTAGGAATGATYCACAGCCAAGCAAACCAAGCAGCAAAGGGAGGAAAGAACAGAGATGAGGCATTGAGGCACTTACAAATGCTCCTTTCCTTAGGCAGGAGTCTCCAGGAGATGAGCTCAGCACATACTCCACCATGCTCACCCCCAGCCCTCCGCTCTCAGAGCGTGGGGACAGCACAGAGTTCACTTCACTGTTCACATGGAAGCCCTGCCCAGGTCTTCTCTGCACCATAATTGGCTGGGAAACAGAGTGATCTGGAACAAAACATGGGAAACTCTCACAAGCAGATCCAACTRTTCAAAGGAGGCAAATTAAATCATTCAATATGTACTCCCCAGGGGCTTATTTGCACTCAGAAGTGCCAACTCTGTGATTCTGCTGGTGTCCATTTGTTAAACCAGGATGGCTTTCTCATTTTTTAAATACTACAACGTGTAAACCTGCAARTGAGAGCTAGGTTTAAAATCTAAACTCATAAAATGTCAGAAATTTAAGACCAATTAAARGTTGCAATTAAAAAACCAAAGGTTTAGTTTTTAGTTTTAGTCCAATTCTTGCMTTAGTACAGAGAAAACAAGTTTTGGCTTGTCATTTAAAACATGATCCTGCTGCTCCACCAGCCCTGTGTCCTTTGTTCCACCAATTGTTGTGTTCATGTCAGGATCAGAGATTTTTCTGGCTGCTCTTTCCTCAAGGAAAGGTTTCTGAGGAGTTCATTTCTCCTTCCTCATCCCCCTGCCCTCCTGCACCAGCCCTCTGCCATCCCTGAGGCTTTGAGGTCCAACCAAGGCAGGCTCAGGGGCTCCAAATCCTGCTGGGCTCTGCAAAAATCCCTGCCTGGGGAGGGGAGAGACCCCAAAAGGGAAGGGGAAAAGAAGGGAAAAAAGGAGGATAAAAAAAGGGGGAAAAAAAGGGGAGAGAAAAAAGGGGAGAGAAAAAAGGGGAGAGAAAAAAGGGGAGAGAAAAAAGGGGAGAGAAAAAAGGGGAGAGAAAAAAGGGGAGAAAAATGGGGAAAAGGGGGGGGAGGAAATGGGGGCAAAAATGGGGGGAAAAAGGGGGGAAGGGGGGAAAGGGGGGGAAGGAAAGTGGGGAAGGAAAGGGGGGAAGGGAATTCAACCTCCACACTGGGAATTCCAGCCCTGAGGTGACAAGGGGACAATATCCCAGTAAATCCTCTGGATGGATGGATGGAAAGGGGAAAAGGGGGGGGAAGGAGGAGAAAAGGGGGGAAAGGAGGAAAAGGGGGGAAAGGGGGAAAAATGGGGGAAAAATGGGGGAAAGGAATTCTCTGCTCCTGGCAGCAGGCAGCAGGTCTGGGAATTGCCAGGGGTTGCTGGGATGTGGAAGGGCCATCAATACCCAAGGACACTGACACTGGAGCTTCCTCATGAAGCAGGTGAAGGGAATTACATCCTCTCCCTGCTCCTGGCTAAACTTCCTTCCTTTTCCCATCAGTGTGCCCTCAAAGRGACTTGGGCTGGGGAGATTTTTTTGGGATACAGCTTTTGGGGAAAGCCAGTTTTAACCTGGCACTGCTGCCCAACTCTGTGTCCCAGGAGGGGAAGGAAGGGCAGCACTGCAGCTTTGAGCTGGGCTGGCTTTGAAGGGTCYAAATCCACAACTTTGGGGAAGAGTAAAACCCCAAATCCACGTGGGAGGCCTGCAGTGCATCCTGTGGGCAGGGATGGAAAAGGGATGARCCAAGGAAGATCCAGATCACCTGGATGGACTGGGGGGATTGTGGGGGGAAAAAGCTTCCAAAAAAATGGGGAAAGTTGGTTTTAACCCAGCACTGCTGCACCAGCAGTGGAAGGAAGGGCAGGACTACAGCTTGTAGCTTTTAAAGTTCTGAAAAACCTTTAAAGGTCCTAAATCCCCAACTCTGAGGCAGAGGAGTGAAAGCTCAAATCCAGCAGTGCCTCCTGTGGGCAGGGATGGAGCCAGGGAGGATCCAGGCTACACCATCCCATGGAGGGACTGTGGGGGGAAAAAGCTTCAAAAAAAAAGGGAAAAGTTGGTTTTAACCCAGCACTGCTGCCCAACTCCATGTCCCAGGAGTGCAAGGAAGGGCAGGACTACAACTTTTAGATTTTAAAGGTTCTGAAGAGCCTTTAAAGGTCCTAAATCCCTAACTCTGAGGCAGAGGAGTGAAACCCCAAAGCCAGCAGTGCAGCCTGTGGGAAGGATGGAGCCAGGGGGGATCCAGCCTCACCATCCCATGGGGGCTGCATGGACTGGGGGGTTTGGGAGCAGAGCCCTCGGTGCTGCTCCCGTATTTTGGGGAGCCAAAGGGAAACTTCCAGACACTCAGGGCTCTGTGAGCTGTGGGACGAATGGGAACCAGCACAGGGAGGGATGAGAAGGGCCTGGGGGAGAAAATCCCAAGCTCAGCTGGTCCCAAAGCCTGGCTCAGCCCTAATCCCCCCAGCTCCAGGCTGGACTAAGCCAGGTACAAGGTGCTCCTGAGGGTGGGACAGGCAGCAGCACCCAAAATTCCACAGGGCCCAGACTGACCCAGCCAGGCACATCTGGAGAAGCTCTGTCCCCTTTTCATGGARATAATTCATGGAAATCATTCATGGAAAAATCCTTTTTCAATGGAAATAATAAAACAACGCCTTATTACTAATTTAAAATGGGTATTTTCATCAGGGAAAACTCCACACAACAGTGAGGTAAATTACATTTCCTGGGAGCTGCAAATGCCATTTCCTGGGAGCTGCACCAGACCCCAGCTGAGTTCCAGCAGCAGATTCATGACACAAAACCCATGGACAGAACAAATCAAAGATCAGCATTTCAAACCCAGCACTTGCAGGTTGTATTTTTTTTTTCCTAAATATTCTCCCCCAAAGTTCAAAWTCAGGGAGAGTCTCTGAGCCAAGAACAAAATCTTTGGCAGATAAAAATCAATATTAATTCAAAATTTCCTTTTTTTTTCTTTTTAAACTGAATGTTGCTCTCCCATCAAGTCCAAAATCAGGGACAGTCTCTGATGCAAGAACAAAATCTTTCGCAGATTTAACTCAACATTAATTCAAAACATCATTTTATTTTTTTAACTGACTGATGGGTTTTGTTTGGTTGGTTTAGTATTTTAAAAATGAAGGGATTTTTTTTAATTCATCTTGTTGTCCAAGACCTTTATTCAAACTTTCAGCTGATCCATCCCAAAGCAGAAAACACATSAGAAATTGAAATTTTAAGGGTAATTTAAGGSTTTTAAGCAGATAGACATGAATTTACACATATTCACATTAGACAATGTTCTGACATCCATGGATATCCTCATTTTATCACAAAGCAAAGTGAGGTTTTCTATTTATTTTTRTTACATAAGCCAGATGGGTTTTTAAATCTTTTCAGAGCTGGGTCACCCAGCCTGGCCATGGACTTTTGAGTAAATAAATTGCACATTTCTGTATTGAACCCMAACTAAATTAAGGAAATAGTTGAGCTACCTGATGTTCCCCAAGCACTGTCTCTCCACTGATCTCCCAGAAATATCCCTTTTGGTCCATCTTTGCTGGAATCATCAGATTCCCAAAACTTTTTACCCGGCAACAGCTGCTGCAATTAAAAAAACAAAACAAAACAAAACAAAACAAAAAACAAACAAAAAAAAAGGGAACAAAACAAAGCAAAGCATGATTAAAATAAGTATAAAATGCAAACATAAACCCCATAAGCGTCTCCCTTCTATCAGGTATCAACCATTAAACCCAACTGAGATAATCAAATAYTGACATCTCCCAGGGGAAAGCTGAGGGAACAATTCCATCTCCCCATTCCTGATGTTCCTCCCAGCTCCAGGAGCCCCCCACACATCAGACACTCACAGACACTCTCCAGCCTCTCTGCACTCACAAGGGAAATAAAGAGGGGGAAAATATTGTGAGTTTTCCTGAGATCACCTGGGAACAAATTCCTGCCTGCCAATGGGAGCTGCTGCTGGAGGGACAGGAAAGCTCAGGAGGGACAGGAAAGCTCAGGAATTTCCCCATTCTCCTTGTCAAGCTGGAGGAAAGCGAAATCAGGGATAGGAAAGCTCAGAAATTCCCATTTCTCCTTCTTGCTGCAGGACACGTAATATCAGATAGGAAAGCTCAGGAATTCCATTTCTCCTTCTGCTGGAGGACTAGGAAAAGCTCAGAATTTTATTCTCCTTCTGCTGGGGACTCTGGTGCTGCAGGGGTTCTTTGGGAACACTGATGGAGGGAGGGCAGCACCTGCCACGTGGAATGGACAGAGCCACCTTGAGCGGACAGCCCAGGAAAAGCTCCTGGGATGGACAGACCATCCTGGGCTGGGACAGCCCAGGGCGTCCTGGCTCTGGAGGTGGCAGAGAGAACAGCTGCTCTGGCAATTCCAGCCAGCCCTGCCCACCCTTGCAGGGAACAATCCCAATTGCCAAATCCCATCCAGCCCTGCCATTCCTCTGGCACTGGGAGCCATTCCCTGGCTCCTGTCCCTCCTGAATCCCTCTCCTGAATCCTTCCTCCCGTTCTTTGGGGGATTTGGGAACAGCTTCACCAGGGATCGGCTCCACACTGGGAATTCCCAGCCCTGGGGTGACAAGGGGACAAACAATATCCCAGTAAATCCTCTGGATRGGATGGATGGAATTCCCAGCAGCACATTCACAGCAAATTAACCATGAAATGAGCCTTGCCTCAAACTGGGATAAAACTCAAGGCACTGAAGATGAAAAGAACCTGAATGTGCCTGAAATGACCATGGAACAAACAAACAYCATCAGCTCTGGGGATCTCCCCTCTGGATCAGGAGTGRTGATAATTCCTGATTGGTATCTGTTTCAATACCCTGACTGATAGCAAATTAAATATCCTGATAACCACTTCAGTATCTTGATTTGGTATCAAATTCCATGCCCTGATTGATATCGAATTCAATATCCAGATTGATATCAACTCCAGCAGCAGAAGTGCAAATCTAAGGCTGAACTTGAGGAGTGAATCAGCTGCTGGATGCAGGGGAAGCAGCAAGAACTGATTTCACAGCTCTCCTGGGCTGGTTTAAAGAACAATCACAAAGTTGTGCTCTCGTTTCCTCCCCAACTCAACAAAGCTGTTTGTTTACAAAACCAATCAGTCTGCAGTGACTTCAGACAGGATTTCTCCTCACACCCTCAACACAGTGCAGGCTGCTCSAGGATAAAAGCAGGGACCTTGCCCCATGCTCCCCTTCCTGCCATCCCAAAATAAYCCCAAATGGGAGGGCAGGAGGCTGCCATGAGCAGCAATCATTGCAAACACAGCTGAACCTGCTCCTCCATCTGCACCAGGAGGGAGGGACAAGCCAAGGCACTGCTSTCCAGTATTTATAAACATCAACACACCTCAGGTGTCTTGCAAATTCTTTTAAGCTTCTGTCATTCCCATATTTCTTCAAATGCAGCTATTTTTATTCCTGCTCTTGCCACAGAGCAGAAATAACAACTCTCCTCATGGCAYTGCAAGGAATTTTGAACAGAAAGCAGCACAAACTGATTCAACTGAATTTTAGCTGCAATTAAMCACTTCCCATTTCCCCTGACAACACCTCACAGTGCAGGACACAAAATGTTCTGCAGCCACAGCTCCAATCATGGAATCCCAGAATGGTTTGGGTGGGAAAGGACCTTAAATCCCACCCAGTGCCACCCCTGCCATGGCAGGGACACCTCCCACTGTGCCAGGTGCTCCCAGCCCCAATGCCCAGCCTGGCCTTGGGCACTGCCAGGGCTCCAGGGGCAGCCACAGCTGCTCTGGCAATTCCAGCCCAGCCCCTGCCCACCCTGCCAGGGAACAATTCCCAATTGCCAAGATCCTATCCAGCCCTGCCCTCTGGCAATGGGAGTCATTCCCTGTGTCCTGTCCCTCTATCCCTTGTAAAAATCCCTCTCCTATATCCCTGAAAAGAAAATCATGGAATTGCCAAGGTTGGAAATGACTCTGTTCTGCTCATTCTTTGCTGCCTCTGCCCTGTCCTGCAGGGCCAAACCCCTCTCATCCTTTATTCCTACCTGGGAAGAAATCCCTCCCTGGCAGGGTGGGCAGGGGCTGGGCTGGAATTGCCARAGCAGCTGTGGCTGCCCCTGGAGCCCTGGCAGTGCCCAAGGCCAGGCTGGGCATTGGGAACTGGCAAGCACCTGCGCACAGTGGCAGGTGCCCTGCCATGCAATGAGCTGGCATTGTAAGATCCTTCCAGCCAAACCACTCTGGCATTCCCATTCTGATCAAGATGAAACAGCACCAAAACCCATTGCAGCAACTGGAGAAAGGAAAGGAAAGAATGATTTCCTGGCTGGTTGCAGGTGCCCCCAGTGCCTTTGCCACAGGGTTTGTACCCTGGCAAGGCCTGGTTAGAGAGGTTTTGGCTGTGCCAGGGTGCCCAGAGCAGCTGTGGCTGCCCCTGGAGCCCTGGCAGTGCCCAAAGGCCAGGCTGGAGCACCTGGCACAGTGGGAGGTGTCTGGGGTGTCCCTGGGTGGGCTCTGAGCCCCTCCCCACCCTAGCACTCTGGGATTCTCCACACCTGCAGCAGCTCCAGCACACCGGGGCTGTACCACGCATTTCCGCTGCAGAGGAGATCTGCAGCTAATCCAGCCCTGCCCTCTCTGCCCTGTCTCTCCTCTAACCCCTTCCTAAGGAAAACAAAACCTTACCAGCCACAATCCTTGCAGAACTGCACCCCAACACCTCCTTAATTTTGCAGTGAATCACCACCCAGAACCACAAAAACATTTTAATTCTCCACTGTCTCCTGCACAGCCCCCTGCTCGCTGCACAAACCCCACTCTGGTCCCCTCAGTTTAAGTTCCCCCAACCAGAAAGCACCAAGTTTCCAAAACACTGGAAGTTCTGCACCAATCAGCAGCAACAAACAGAAGAGAAAGTTTAACCCTCACAGGGAGATATTTACAGATTCACGCAGGGGAACCCCCACAGCCAATAGTAACAGATGCCAGGAGGGGAGGGGGCTTTGTTCTGTCAAGGGGCTGCTCGACCAAACACCAGCGAGCATAGCAAGCAGCAAGCAGGCTGCAATTATGACCAGGCTGCTAAGACAATGAATTTTACTCAGGGAAAGTTTGTCAGTTGCAATGGAAGAAAAAAAAAAAAAAGAGTATTTTAAAGTGACTCTCATGCAGTTCTGCAGGTTTGGAAATTTCAAAAGAACAAGCAGTGGTTTAGAATCAGAGTGGTTTATTCATTCCCTGGTTTTTATTAAAATTGACCCTATCCAGTATGAAAAATAATCCTGCTAAGCCCTCTACAAAGGACTTACCAGTTAGGCCAATATTCAATTTGCAGAGCAGGGAGGAGGGCAGCACTTACCCATCATCAACAAAAGCAATTCTTCCTGCAGCCAGGGCCACAGAGATCCCACTGAGATGGGATTATGAATTAGACAAATTAAGAAAACTGATCCCCTTCAGACAAAGCAAATATTAAGATAAAAGCAGCCATCTGTGCAGTGCAGAACTGGGTTTGTCTGCAGCAACAGGTAGGGAAGGCAGAGCGGGTGTTGACGGGTGTGTGACAGGTCCTGCTCTGTACCACAGATGTTATCTGGGCCAGCCCTGCACAGGGAGGGGAGCACTGGCAGCAGTGCCAGCAGTGCCAGCCCTGCACTGCCCTGCACATCCCTGGGACATCCCTGCACATCCTCGCATGCCCTGCACATTCCTGGCACTTGCCTGCAAGGATTGGCATTCCTGCCCGCTTGGGACTCACACTGCTCACAGCTTCTGGGGAGAGAAACAGGAAAGGGAGCATAGGATTGGGAATGTCTGACCATTTCCCTATACTCCTTCTGCTCCCACCCCTGCCCTGAGCTTCCCTGAAGTGCCAGGAGAGCTGCTCTGGCACCAATCACCAACATCACTGCTCCCATCTCCATCCCAACCTCACTGTTCCCCATCTCCATCCTGGCCCCACTGTTCCCATTCTCCATCAACCCCACTGCTCCCATCTCCCATCCTGATCCCCTGTTTTCCCATTCCATCCTGGCTCCAATCCCCATTTTCAGCGCTGCCAGCTCTGGGAAACAGAAAAACCCAACCCAAACATTATTCCCAACTGCCAGGACTCTCCAGCTTGCCATGAATTCATCAATTTATGGGGCCAATAAATCATAAATTTATGGGAACACAGCACATCAGTAGCATGGAAAGCAGAGCACAGGGGGTTTAGTTTGGAAGTGTTTTTTTTCCTTTCACTATGGTTTGCTTTGGGGTTGTTTTTCTTAATCCAGGTGCAGAAGTGTCCAGCCCAGTCAGCACCACTGGACTGTGTCCCTCTGCAGGGGCTTCTCCAGAACCTGCCCAGCTGCACCAGTGTGGCATTAAACCATGGAAATGGGCAAAGAATCATGGAATATTCCTGGGCTGGAATATCCACAGGGACATACTGATCCAGCTCCTGGACCCACCAAGCCCAGCCTGGGCATCCCTGGAGCTCTGGCAGCCTCGGGGCCGTGCCCATTGCCTGAGGCAGCCTGGCAGTGCCAGCACCCTCTGGGGGAAGAACCCTTGCCCTGATCTCAGCCTGAGCTGCCCTGGCCCAGCTCCAGCCGTGCCCTGGCCTGCGCTCCTGTCCTGTCCCTGCCGTCTCCATCGTTCTGATGTCCCAGAGCTCCCCTACAAGGATCCCCAGGGGCTGCAGGAATTTCACTGCCCACACTCAGTGATCCCAGCACYGCCACCTGCAAGGGCAGCAGCCCAGCAGTAATTAAACACTTTCAGTGAAATGCATAATTATTTCTTACCAGCATTTCTCTTCCAGGGCAGGCTGCAATTCCCTGCWACCCTCAGCACTCCAGGTTTGAGTTAAGCACCTCCAGTTGCCTCATGGCTCTGTGTCCCCATCCTCCTCCCACCCTCGGGATTAAGTTTCATCAGCACCTCACCCAGCTGCTCCTGACTCCAGACACAGACTTTGCACAACCTACTCCAAATCCAAGGTCCCAAATGCCTGTGAGGGGTTGGGGACAAACCCAGCTGCACCCCAGAGCCCCTCTGTGCTGCCCACTGTCCCCAGAGACACTGCAGCCACATTCCCTGCTGCAAAGGGATAATGAAACCCAAGGGATTTCAGCGAGGAAAAGCAGACATGCAGCTGCCCATCCTGAGGCTGGGGGAGAAAGGGAACTTGCAGGGCTTGTGTTAAGGCAAAGATAGGGGAGAAAGGGAACTTGCAGGGCTTGTGTTAAGGCAAAGATAAGGGAGAAAGAGAACTTGTAGGGCTTGTGTTAAGGCAAAGATAAGGGGCAGGGCTGGGGGGATCAAGGGCCAGATGTGCTGGGCTGAGCCACAGCACCAAAATCCCACATGGACCTGCCGGACAAAGCTCCAAGGTGAGTTCTTCATCCCAGAGAACAACCTGGACCTGGTGCTGGAACAGAGGGCAAACATCCCCTGCCCCAGAGCTGCTTTCAGCATTCCTGACCAGTCACTACCAACAGCACAAAGCTTTCACAGTCCAGAGTGGAGAAAGGGGGCTCTGGGACCCTTTTCAATCCCTGCTTGAGAAAATATTGCACTTCTACTCGCTGGAAATTCAGGAATGTGAGGTTGGGAGTCTGAGGATGGAAACAGCCCCAASAGAGAAGAAAGTTGTGGGTGCTTTTAAATTATTCTTAATGCTCCCAGATAAGGATATCTGTTGATCTCCAAGCATTATCTACATTTTGAGAGCAGGATAGATAAGAGATTTAACTGTTTGACAGTACTCTTTAMAAAACTGCTCTGATGTCTTCACAAACTCCTTCCATCACTGAAATTACAGCAGTGCTTAACAAGGAGCAAGGAAATCAAAAGATAAAAGAAAYCTAACACTAAACGCAGAAATGCTCTTCCTCATCTTTCTCCACTATCAATTTCTTTCACTATCATTTATTTCAGACTCTCTGACTTTCTCTCCAAGTTTCCTTCTCATTCCAGGAGCAGAAGGGGTGGAAACCACCAGTGCCTTGTTAAGGCATCTAAACTGCACAAAATCCAGGTGAGGACCATGGTCCTGAAAGCCAAAACAGATCCCATGGGATCTCCTGAAATCAGCCTTGGAGAGATASAGAGAAAATTCAATGGGTAAAGAATGGAAACTGTGAGACTGAGGGAGAAAAACCTCAAAAGAAACAAGAAATAGTGGTTTAGCTGAAAGAGAAGGGTGAGATGTCACCTTTCCCAGAAAAACTCACTTATTCCAGCATGTGGAAAAGCCCAGTGACAAAAGGATGTCACTGCCAAAACTTTCTGCATCACGGTTACAAGAAGGGGGAAAAAAATGAGTCATCACTGGGAGGCAAAGCTCCAAAACGCAAACCCAAMCTCTCAGAAATGCCTAAATAAACCAAAAGCTGGGAGAACTCAGCGTTTTTAGGAATTCCTTCAGGCGTTCCAGCTCTGTGACCTTGTGTCCTGACAAGCCAACGAGTGCTGTGCTGGCTGTGAACCTGCTCCCAGCCAGCCTGGGCTCCCTCTCTCTCTGGGAATGAACCTCCTGCCCAAATGAGGTGCCACAAACTCATCTCCTCAGAACATTCCCACCCCCAGCATTCCRCAGGCAAGCTGCACATGGAGCACAGCAGCTGCTGTGCAGCAGCTTCAGGCAGGTTTTTAATGTCAGGTTTGCTCCTTTGAAAATCATTTTCACCTCCTTTTAGTCAATAGTCTTGGGGTAAATTATTCCAACCTGGAGAAATGGATTTTCCTCTCAAGTCACATCAAAATCCAATGGTGGATTATGGTTTTCCACAGAAGAAAGGGGGAGAGAAAGAAGGAAAGGGGGAAGAGAGAGAAGGAAAGGGGGAAGAGAGAGAAGGAAAGGGGGAAGAGAGAGAAGGAAAGGATGGAAAGCAGGGATGGAAAGAAGAAACAGGGGAAGGAAGGAAGGAGGTCTTTGACCTGAGAGAGGGTCCCTATGAATCTCACCACACCACAGTCCTGGTTTGCTCTTTTTCTCCAAAACAGCAACTTCAGGGTTCCTAGGTTTTTATTTTTTACACCTGGCTCATGCACAGGGTGGATTAAACACTGAGGACATAAACTGGTCTGAGCYTGAGAGGAGCATCAGACTTGCATCAAGCTCAGCTGCCACACATGAATATCCTCCTACCAGACATGATTTTCTCCTCTGTCCTTCYACAAGGGACTCACTAAAGGCAGAAGGAACCAGGCAAGGCAAAGAAGTCTTTCCATCCAACTTCCAGGAACCTACAGGAACAAGCTACTCTTTCAGGTCAYTCCAAAAACAGATAAATTCTCTTTTTCCCAAGAAAACCAGTGGGCATTTYCCCCTAAATCTGCTGCTGTGGGAGATTAAATTAACTCTGGCTGGGGGTCTGTGAAGTTCCAGCTGCAGGCCCACGATCAGTGCCCTGCTCTTATCCCTCCTGCAGCCCTGGCTCACCCTGCCCAGTTACTCCAAACCCTAAACACAGCCCTGGCCTTTCTGCAAGAGCCAAAAAAAGGTGGCCAGGACTGGAAACAGAGCAGCAGACAATGCCCCACAGCCCAACGAGRTCTGAGCTCAGTGAATCCCAAAATAAACCTGTTCCAAGGGTTGGGACACCTGTTCCCAGCTGGATTTCGAGCTGTTGCTGTGCAGCCACTCTCTCCTGCTGGATGAGCCAACAGGTGGAAGTTTAACTGTTCCTCCCTCTGAGATGGATTCCAGCCTGGCAGGTTTGGGGCCTGGCAGGTTTGGGGCCTGGCAGGTTTGGGGCCTGGCAGGTTTGGAATTGGATCAACCACACACAGACACACGCACACACACACAGACGCGCGCACACACACAGACGCGCGCACACACACAGACGCGCGCACACACACACACATACACACACCTCACAGGCAGAACAGAGAACCCTCAGCATCACACTCACCCCAGCAGCCTCAAAAAGCAGCTATTTCATTTCTTCCCCCTCCCACAACACAGATTTTTTCCTCCAGGCCTCTCACTTACCTCTCCCATAGCCCGTCCCTCCAGAGCCAGCGCTTGGAAATCGTGATTCAGCTCATCCATGGAACGCACCTATTCACAGAGGGGGACAAAAGGCCATGAGGAAATGCTTTTCTTTGCTGCTGTTTTTATTATAATCACAGTTTAGAGCCATTTTTCTGCTCCAGACTGAGAGCCTGTAACAAGGTTATGGAGCTCCAGAGGATGACTTACCTTTAACACTCCCAGCAGTTAAAACATTTATATACTTTCATTATTATACACACACATGTATTATTACACACAGATTTATTTCTGTGTGTTAGATTTATACATGCACAGGAAAGGAACAACCAGCAATTACTTTTAAGACACACAAAGCCTTAACACAACTGTTTCTGCTCATATTTCACAGTGGTTTCAGGTGAGGGACTCAAGGCATGAGGAGCCAGCATCATTTCAGGTGAGAATCAAGGAAAATCTCCTGTATAAATTTACAATGTAAATTACCTTTACAAATTTACAGGTTACAATGACATGAGGCAGAAAAAAAYAACACTTTGATTTGATGAAAACTGAGTCATTTAGAACAGAAAAATAAAGCAGAAACTCAAAACTGTTGGATAAATAAATTGACAGAAGCACAGAACGGATCCACAAGGATGATCCAAGTCCAGCTCCTGTCCCTGCACAGAACCCCAGCGATCCTACCTCCTGGGCATTCCTGGGCTGGAATATCCACAGGGATCACTGATCCAGCTCCTGGACCCCAACAACCCCACCCTGGGCATCCCTGGCAGCCTCGGGGCCGTGCCCATTGCCTGGGCAGTGCCAGCACCCTCTGGGGGAAGAACCTTGCCCTGATCTCAGCCTGAGCTGCCCTGGCCCAGCTCCAGCTGTGCCCTGGCTGCTGTCCCTGGCCCAGAGCAGGGATCAGTACCTGACATGGACTGGAAATGTTAAAACTGCAGGAAAATCCTTCTCCTGCTTCTCATTCCCAAATCTCAGCTGCTGAGCACACAGGAGGAAGCAAATTCAAAAAGAAACCCCAACTCTGGACTCGAGGCCAAAGCCCAGCAGCTGAGGCACGTGCTGGGACTGGAGCAGGTGACTGCCCTCCCCTGCCCCAYGCCAGTGTCCCAGCAGCCACCAACACSCTGCACAAGCTGCACAAACTCCCCTCCTACTCAGTGCTCACACACTCCCTGCAGCCCAGCAGGGCTGAGGCACCTCTGTGCTCAGCAGGGAGGAGTTTACAAAGCTTTTAGAAAGGAGTTTATAAAGTTTTTAAATGGGTAATGCCTCACACAGATCCAGGCTCCTTGCAGCATGCTGCAGGTTTACACACAGGGCTTAGTGCTGGCTCTGCACAGAGCCCTCCCAGGCCGAGGAAGGAGCTCAGCAATTCCTGCTGGGTGAGTTACAGGACAAAAAAATCCCAAAAACTGTTTAGATGCTCATGGCCCACCAGTGACCAGCACTGGAATGTTCCACTACCATCACTGACCTCAACCATGACTTCTGATAGTGCAGCACCACTTCCAGCAGGACCGAGGCCTTGGGATTATGTTTTATTTCTATTCTAAGATAATATTCTATAGATCTCATCTAAAACAATATTCTGTAGATCTCAACTAAGACAATATTCTGGAGATTTCAACTGACAATACCCTGGAGATCTCAACTAAGACAATATTCTGGAGATCTCAACTAAGATAATATTTTATAGATCTCATCTAAGAATCAGACAGAAGAAAGCACCACATTAACCTCTAGAAATCCCCTCCAGTCTAAATTCTTCTATTCTGTGGCCATCACCCTTTGCAAAAGATTAGTGRTATATTAGTGAATTATTTATTAGATATTTGCATAATTTGCAAATCCTCAGGGGTCACTCAGAATCCCAGTTTAAAAATCAAGTTAAAAATCTCCTGTTACTGTATCTCAGTTATTTTCAGTTCTGCCTCAGCCTTGCCACCTTTTGCAGTGACATTTGTCACATGGGCCACGGACACCAAGTGAAACCCTTCCCAAAACTGCAGCCACATGGGCTTCCCTCCCCTGCCAGCCCCATCCCTGCTCTGCAGCTGACACAGCTCAGCTGCCTGGTGCCACACAAACGTCACTGGGACCAAATTCCTCCGTGGAGCACTTCAAGCTGAACTCATGGAAAGTGCTGCAACCTCCAGATGTGCCAAACCACAGAAGCTGGCAGAGAACAAATTATTRTTTCCATCAGACATCTGAGGAATGGAGAAGCTGCACAGAGAGATTCAGAAGGTGATGTGAACTCACAGCTGCTGAAGTGATGTCCCAGCAAACCACAGAAGCCACACAAAGGCTGCTCAGAGTGTGCCCAGCAGCTTCCCCAAAACAAACCATCTCCCASGAGTGGGTGCTGAGCTGGGGGAACCTCAAAACAAAGCTGCTACAAAGATCCAATCACTACATTCCCTGCAAAATCCAAGAGGCTATTAAGTGATATTTTTATCTGATTTGGTCAACATGGAATGGTTTGGGTAGGAAGGGACATCAGAGCTCCTCCAGTGCCACCCCTGCCATGGCAGGGACACCTCCCACTGTCCCAGGTTGCTCCAAGTCCTGGCCAACTTTGCCTTGGACACTGCCAGGGGCAGCCAGAGCTGCTCTGGGAATTCTATCCYGGCCCCTCCCCATCCTGCCAGGGAATAATTTCTCCCATACACTGAATTTAAACCTMTTCTCTGTCAGTTTGAAGCCATCTCCCCCTGTCACCCCAGGCTCSTGTCAATAGTCCCTTCTCCATCCTTCCCTGCAGGCCACAATGAWATCACCCCAAACCTTCTCTTTTCCAGGCTGAACAATCCCAGTTCTCTCAGCAGAGGTGCTCCAGCCCTGCAGATGACTTGGTGGCTCCTGGGCTYGATCCAACAGGACAATGGCACAGGAGGGACAGGCTGTCCCCATSCCCTGCCCCAGTATCCCTCACCCCAGCCATGATGAAAAGCARAAAATAAAAACTGCCYTCTCTATCAGCTACCAGATGTGAGSAAATGAARAAATTACTCATTCACAGATATTTCACATCCCTTATTATCTCTCTTTCAAGAATCTTAACAAATATGGATAAAAGCATTTTCTAAATCAGGTCTTTGTGCCTGATTTTGGCCACTCTGTGCTCAAAGTGCCCATAAACAGCAATTCTCCAGCTCTTTCTCTCACACACTTTCTTTACCTTCATTGATCATTGGATCTATTTATTTGATTTTCAAAGACTGCACCCAAAGGATCCTTTTTCCATTTCTCAGTGCCTGTAATGTTAAACAGCAGCACATTTTCACCTCACYGCACACAAATATCACAGGGCTCCTTCAAGAACAAAGCGTCTGAAACAGCAGAACACAGAGCCAAAGCCATGACTTCCAACATTTCTGCATYCCAGCAGTCAGGGATTCCTCTGCAATGGCCATCAAACAATAGAGCCGATCTTCCACCTCATCAGGATCTGCTCCTGTTACTGATCCCTGAGCTCTGAGGAGCACAGAGCAGAGCCAGGGTGGTGTAAACACAAGAAACAAGGAGGTCCACAGAGACAGAACTTCTCTCCAGATGAACACTGATGYTGATGAGATTTGATTACCAGAAAATGTGGCTCACCACTGAAGCAGAGATTTGAAAGAAATCCAGAAGACAACGCCAGGATCAATCGGCTGCACGAGGCAGCGATGCCCTGACACCTGGAGCTGATGTGACATCCTGCGAGGGAGAGGTGAGCTCCACGAACTTCAGCAATCAGGAATCACACAAGGAGAGGGCAGCTGGAGTCCCAATGCCTTGGGAAGTGATCCAAGCAAACCTGACTCCCTCTGCTCTCAGCCAGCAGCACCCCAAGGCTGCTCCAGGCAGGCTGTGCCTCTGGGAAGGGATGCAGAGTGCACATCCCCACAGGAGCTGCTGCCTCCCTGAGGATGAGAGAACTCCTCCCCTCTGCTCACACACACCATGGAACCCCACTTCACAAAATGAAGGCTCTGGACACGAGCACCACGCTYGGGAAGGAGTTCATTGCACAAGAACATCCCTCCCCTGACCATGAACGTGTGGATGCACTCAGGAGTTATGCAAATCTCATTCAAGAAGAACGATTTCCACACACTAATACAGGAATATGTGTCACTGTTACACACTCCAGCCCAGCCACTCCACTGACTCACAAATCATTGCCTGCCTGCCCCTTGGGAGCACACATCCCAAASTGGGATTCACCAGCAGCCACGCTGAGAAACTGGAGCAAAACCAGGGGATCACTGCATCTTCTGAGGCTGGGGGGAATCCAGCCCCTGCTCTGCACCAGCTCCACCTCTCTGCTGAAAAACACTGAGCAAAGCAAGACCCAGCTGGATTCCCAGTGCACACTCACCAGACACAGCTGGATTCCAACTGCACAGATTCCCACTGCACATCCCTGAGGCACAGCTGGATTCCTCACTGCACACCCAACAGACACAGCTGGATTCCTCACTGCACACCCAACAGACACAGCTGGATTCCTCATTCACATCCCTGAGGCACAGCTGGATTCCTCCCTGCAAACTCCTCTCTGTCAGACCTCCAAACCTCCTTCATTCTCCCAAATCACTGAGGTGGGAAAAGATCCCCRAGACCCTCGAGTCCCAGCTGTGCCCCATCCCCACCTTGTCCCCAGCCCAGAGCACTCAGTGCCACACGCTGAGCCCTTCCCTGGGCACCTCCAGGGATGGCACTGCAAACCTGCCTGGCAGCCCCTGGCAAGGCCTGAGCCCCTTTCCATGGGGAAATTCCTGCTGTGCCCACCCTGAGCCTGCCCTGGCCCAGCCTGAGGCCGTTCCCTCTGCTCCTGTCCCTGTTCCTGGAGCACAGCCGACTCCCCCGGCTGTGCCCTCCTGGCAGGAGCTGTGCAGAGCCACAAGGGCCCCCTGAGCCTCCTTTGCTCCAGGCTGAGCCCCTTCCCAGCTCCCTCAGCCTCTCCTGGGGCTCCRGMCCCTTCCCAGCTCCCTCAGCCTCTCCTGGGGCTCCAGCCCTTCCCTGGACACTCTCCAGCCCTCAGTGTCTCTCCTGTCACAAGGTGCCCCAGCAGTGGCAGCACAGGGACAGTCACTGCCCTGCTCCTGCTGCTCACACTGCTGCTGACACACCCAGGTGGCAGCGGCCTCTGGCACACCTGGGCACACCTGGGCCCATGTTCAGACTGTCACCAGCACCCCCAGGGCCTTGCCCAGCTTTCCAGGCCCTGTCCCAGTCTGGAGCTGCTGGAGGCTGTGGTGACCCACGGGCAGGACCCTGCATTTCACCCTGCTGATGCTCCCAACCCCCCTGGCCTTGCACTGCTGCTCCAGGGGCCTTTCACAACTCCAAAAGCACCACCCAATCCTACTCCAGGAGCACAAAAAGCATGGAATGCTTTCAGCTCTCCTGTACTGCACACTGCAACAGCCCAAACCCATTCCTCCCGTGGTCAATGGCCACTTCATACCTCACACACTGCAGAGGAGCCTCTCAGCAGCTCTGAACCAAACACATTCACGGGGATTTTCCAGCCCCTCGAGCAGCTCATTCATGTCAGGCAGCCACCTCACACAGGACAACTGCACTTTCTTTCCTTTTAAATACGATTAGACASCCTCAGCATCACAAAACTCAGTGACAACAACTCAGAAGCAAATGTTTTCCTTGTCCCAAGCTGCCCAGACACCAGCCCCTGTCCGTGTCTGGAACATTTCTGAATGGATGGAGCTGTACCAGACAGGCACCAAGCACAACTCCAGCAGGTGGGGACGTTCTGTGGAAGCTGCTGCTCACCCAGCACCCCACAAACCCAGGCAGACACTCTGCCCTGTCTCCAGGCCCCCTGAACATACCCTGTCCCAGATTTAAGTTCTCCAGGCTATCTTGTGTAGAAGAGCAAAGACTCAGATGCTCATCACAGACATCACCAAAGATCCACAGGTCTGGATCACCCTGGAGAGTGAGAGTGGAGGAACAGCCCCCACACAGGGACAGGGACTGAGCCCCTCCTGCTCCAGCTCTGAGCCCAAACAGGCCCTGCTGCTCCCTGGGGTAAAAAACTGCAAAGGGGTCATAAAGATGTTCCAGGGCTGGAGCCCCTCTGGAGCCAGGCTGGGAGAGCTGGGGGTGCTCCCCTGGAGAGGAGAAGGCTCCAGGCAGAGCTCAGAGCCCTTGCAGGGCCTGAAGGGGCTCCAGGAGAGCTGCAGAGGGACTGGGGACAAGGATGGAGGGACAAGAGCCAGGGAATGGCTCCCAGTGCCAGAGGAATGGCAGGGCTGGATGGCATCTTGGCAATTGGGAATTGTTCCCTGGCAGGGTGGGCAGGGGCTGGGCTGGAATTGCCAGAGCAGCTGTGGCTGCCCCTGGAGCCCTGGCAGTGCCCAAGGCCAGGCTGGGCATTGGGGCTGGAGCACCTGGCACAGTGGGAGGTGGCCCTGC
Source organism: Sporophila hypoxantha (assembly GCA_002167245.1). NCBI lineage: Eukaryota > Metazoa > Chordata > Aves > Passeriformes > Thraupidae > Sporophila > Sporophila hypoxantha. The sequence goes on along the minus strand of NDFG01000063.1, from coordinate 14,312 downwards.
CATGGAACGAGCTGGCATTGAAGATCCCTTCCCAGCCAAACCACTCTGGCATTCCCATTCCTGAACCAAGGATGGAAACCAGCACCAAAACCCATTGCAGCAAMTGGAGAAAGGAAAGGAAAGAATGATTTCCTGGCTGGTTGCAGGTGCCCCCAGTGCCATTTCCCACAGGGGGTTTGTAGCCTGGCAAGGCCTGGTTAGAGAGGTTTGGGCTGTGCCAGGGTGCCCAGAGCACCTGTGGCTGCCCCTGGAGCCCTGGCAGTGCCCAAGGCCAGGCTGGGCATTGGGACAGTGGGAGGTGTCCCTGCCATGGCAGGGGTGGGATGGGATGAGCTTCAAGGTCCCTTCAGAACAAAACCACCTGAGATTCCATGAAACCAAGAATGSCAGGATCCCAAACCTGCAGCAGCCCCAGATTGGGGCTCCTGCCAGAAGCCAGGGCACTGCTAGTGCTGCAAACTCCAGCTCACTGGAGCCCAGCAAACCCAGGCCCSGGGGAATGGCACTTGTCAAAAGGGATTCTGCACTCAGGTCAATTAACAGCAGCCAGGGCCCCAAACTGTCCTTCTGATTACTAAACACCGAGCTGAAGACCCAACAAATTAGCATGAAAACAACAGGGAMTTTACCTTGCAGATTTCCAGGACTGTATTTTTTATTCTAGAATAATCCAAGGGGGGGTTTCATGCCCTGAGAGCAACCAGCAAAGCATCTGAATTGTAATTTTAGGTAAATATTAATGTCAACAGTGTGTGTTAATACTGCACCTTATATTAAGCAAATATGGTTGCTAAAATGACCTTTACATACAAATTCCAAGTGCAAGGCTGTATCACATTTCAGGTATCCCAGGGGATTGTACACCAGTTTTTTATATATTAAGGAATCCTCATTTATGTAGAATTTACATTCACCTAGGCAGACAGGCAGCCAAACTATCCAAGGCTAAATTTCACTCTCAACCCCAAAGGATTCTTYTCCTTTTTCCTTATCCAAGAGATGTTTCACAGGAAGCAAAAGGCAAGTGGAATTAAACAAAGAAATAAAACAATCTGGCATACAGGAGGGAAAAAAAAACAGAAAACTAATTAGAAATTTCTTTGGAGAAAAAGAATCTAAAAAATTTTTGCTAATAGATATTTGAGCTAAGAAATATTCTAGTGATGATCTAAACTGTCTGTAAAAGTGCACTGTGAAGCTGGATTTATGATTCTTTTATTTTAATGTTGAACATTAAATAGATGAAATACCTGTATTTACTGGGGGTAGCAGTGACTGAAGAGGATTTAAATTATCTGTTTCTCCTTAGCYGATTCTCTTAGAGGAGAACCAAAGCAAATCTCCACCAGCCCCAGCTCTCCAGGTTCCCATTCCTCACCTGGTCCCACTCCCTGCTCCCAGCCCTTCCTCAGCCCAGGATCCACCTCCCCTCCCTCACACTGGAGCATTTGTTCCCGCAGTTCCCCTCCTGGCCAGGAGGGATCTGCTCCCAGGATGGGCCCTGCAAAGCCAGGAACTCCTGAAGCTGGAACATGCAAATGGATCATTTCAATATTCCTTCGATCTGCACTAAATTACAGGGCCCAGCGCTGCCCTCAGCCCTGCACTCCAGCTCCAGGGAATCCCACAGACACTCCCACAAGGATTCTGGCCTCAGCTCCTCTCTGCCACCCTGGCAAACAAAGGCCTGGCCAGGGATGGGTGCTGGGACCACAAATGGTGGGAAGGACCCTCCTGCTGCTGCCTGAGCTCCTGCAGGGCCTGAGGAGCCTCCCAGGATTTCAGCTCTGCTGGGGGATCTCTCTTGTTTTGCTCCTCCACTGCTGCAGAGAAATGTGGGAAATTCTATCATTGCTATATTTCTCTGCAGAGACAAATGTCCTGATTTCTCAGCTCTAAGATTCCCCAATTTCAGAATGATTTGGGCTGGAAAGGACCTCAAAGCCCCTCTCATTCCACCCCTGCCATGGGCAGGGGCTCCTCCCACTGTCCCAGGCTGCTCCAATCTCTTTCCAACCTGCAAGATCCAACAGCATTTGTTTTCTTTGTGAGAAAACAAGATGAGATCCCAAGTTCTCCCTATTTGTACATGCCAGGTGCTTACCCAGAGCACCTCCAGTGTGATTATTCCTTGGATATTTATTTTTAACTCCTGTGCACTCTGCAAGTGTGAATGCAACATTTCTATCCATTKGGCCTCTATATTTTAAGTCTCGCTCAATTTGTAATTAAAAAAAAAAAAAACTCCAACCAAACACTTCTCTAGTAAAACATCCCTAAAAAAAGGCAACATTATTGCAAGAACACCAGAATTGAGACAGGACGAACAAAAATCATCAAAAGCAAGAAAAATCCTTAGAATGGAGAGGAGAAAACAAAACCAAGAAACATCCCTAGAATAGAGATGAGAAAACCAAAAAGTACAGCTGAATACTTTGATTTATACACTCACAATTGTTAAAACTCTTTAAATGAACTAAAGGTTTACAAATTTCTGATGGAAACAAATCCTCCTACAGMTGGGGGAGGCTGCTTGAGTTTGAACAGCTCACAGAGGAGGTTTTTTCCAAAAAATGCCAGATCTGAGTGCAGTCAGACAATTTAGAGCATCCAGGAGAGGGGAAATGCATTCCCCAGCTGACAGCAAGGAAAGCATCACACACTCCACAACAGGTTTGCACTGACAAGCAGAGCCAGGGTTAAAATACCTTGTTCCATCAACTGATTACTGCCCTATTTTTAGCCTTCTCCTATAACAATAGTGGGTAAAGAAAGAACGTGAAGTCACAAGTATTAGACAGGATTAGGTGGTTTAACTACTATTTTTGTAGTAAAGGATTCATGGTTAGAATTGCTACTACCATTAGCACTGGAAGCAAAAAGCCATTGAAATTGCAGATTGGCTAATGCCTTCCCTGGCATGGGGCCAGGCTGATTAATGATTCAGGGGACAGAAATAACTGCAGCAAAGGCAGCCTTGCACAGGGGCTCTCCTTCCTTAGCTAATTATGTTTTTYGTCCCATTTTATCCACCCAGGGAAGCGCTTCATTAATGTGGAATTCAGGTTACCCCGCCATGTCTCAGGCACATATTGGGGTGCAGGATTGAAAAATACTGGATTAGGGAAGAAACAACCTTAGTTTTGTCCTGCTGGAGCTGGCAATTCCTTGGGAAAACCATCTTCTGCACCCCAGGTGTGTGCCTGGAACCGTGGGTCTGTGCAAGAGCTCGGGGCCATGCTAACATCTGACCTCGGGGAGCTTCTCCTTTTACCCCCAGCCCCACTCTGACCTKCCCAGGCTTAAATTCAGAGGGAAAAAGATGTGGAGAAGGGATGCAGCAGTGTTTAATGTCAGAAGAGATAAGAGTGGCCTTACACCACTCTGACAGGGACTCACTGAGGGTTTAGCAACAGTCGAGTTTCACCYCAGAATTGAAGTCTGTACAGGGCAAGAAGCAAAGCCAGATGTTCCCAATAAAAACAACTGCCCTGGAACAGAAGTTATCCCTAACAAAGGCAGGAGTAACAGGAGAGCTGAGAGCAGCTCCTTGCCGGGAGGGAGCAGCATCACATGGCAGCAGCACAAAGGAGCGTTTGTTCAGCCTGCCATCAGCACTCAGGGAAAACAGCCTGGAAATCGTCCCTGATACACCTAAGAGGGAGTTCTCTGAGCCAGGCAGGCCAGAGACAATGCCCTGCAACAGCTCTGCACTACAATGCCCTGCAACAGCTCTTCATCGAGGGGATTTCTGATCAGCTGGAATTTGAGGCAGTTCACGAGGAACAGGCACTAGGGATGGATTGGGGTGGCTGGGGAGGGACTGTGGGGTGGCTCAGATCCACTGTAAAGCTTCACCCGTTTACAAAAACGCTCCCAGGATCACAACCTGCTCTGCAGAAGCACAAGGAGGTCACAGCAACTCTGCAAACCACAAATGAGCTGCTAAGGGGAGAGCAAAGCTGGGGAGAGGGGAGGAGAAAACAAGCAGGACAAGTTCTGTAATAAACCTCTTTTCAAAGCACACTCGTACAAGATATCCACTGAAATACCTGAGTCTTCTGGAAGCACTGGATTTGCAAATTCAGTAATGTGAAAGTGGTTTTGCTCCTCGTGAGTGAGCATCATGACAAGGAAACAGAGCAGAACAGCAACAACCACAGAGAAATCCCAACACCAGCACACCCGGTCACTTGGGCAATCCCAGCTGGACAATCTTATCTGTAGCTGCCCATCAGGAACAGTAAAATCCATGGATTTGGAAGAAGCAGAGTCTCGGAGTATCCTTCTGAATGTTTCAGAGTGTTTTCTGTCCCCTGCATATCACAAGGATTTTCCAACCTGAAATTTCCAACTAAGCCAATCTACTCGTGCCCCTTCTACCTCAGGAGAAATTTTCAGGGAGCAACACAAAGCAGAAAACCAAATTAAATGCTSCAGTTCCCCTCCCAAGCTACCCCTCCACTATGGAGAAATCTCTGTGAAACAGATCAGCCAAACCAGACATTTCATTTCAGCAAGGAATTATGTTTCAAATTACCTGGGTATCGAATTAGCACAGCCCTTTCAGCGTCAGGGAAAGGAAAGCCCTGAGCAGTTCACTGGGACACAAGGAAGTTCCCATGAAAACTCACCAGCTTTAATGACACAGAGGTCAGAAACCACCTTCCAGAGCTGGGCCACAGGTGCTGTCACATGGTTTGTGTGACAAGGGACTCACACCATGCCTTCAACCCCAGCACAGACAACACATCCAGTTATGTGGAGCACATATCCACAGGCACAKCAGAAATCATGGAATGTYTGGGTTGGAACAGACCCCAAATCCCAGCTCATTCCACCCCTGCCAAGGGCAGGGACCCCTTCCACTGTCMCAGGTTGCTCCAACCTGGCCTTGGACRCTTCCAGGGATGGGGCAAAATCTCTGTCCTAAGGAGTAAAGCATCACTTAGCCAGGATTTCCCTTTGGAAGAACAAACACCAGGGCTGCCTTTGCTTCCAGGMCCTTTTCAGAGGCTCTTGCCACAACTTTCAGGCAAGCTCTGGCCACGGTGCCTGCCAGCAGCACCCAGCATTGTCACACGTGCTCAGRTCCAGCTGCTCCCAGGGCAGGAAGCAGCCTGGCTGGAGGAGCTGTGCCCCACGAGGGCAGAATTACCAGAATTACCTCCTGCCTGAATCCAGCTCCCAGTGAAGAACTCACATGGTCACACTGCCAAAAGGCAAAACTGAGCAGAAACCCCAGTCCCAGCCCTGTTGTGCTGACTATTCTTCACCAACTCCRTGTGAAAAATTCCCCACATTCAACAAGACCATCCCTGCAGAGTTCTATTGTCTCCAATTATTAATTAAACATGCTCTGAGAGAAAGCAAATGCCTAAAATCATTTGCTTCTACCAAGCAACTCCCACACTACCCGAGTGCAATTCCAACAGCCTAAGCAGATCCAGTGACTGCAATTCCAGAGGGACACACCACAGAACTCTCCCTTCACTCCAGTTCAGGCACACACACACACCAGCCACAGGAGACCCCAGCCAAGAAAACCCAGCCAGTTTTCCTAAAAACCTGCTCAGTGTTGATAACTTGTCCCAGCTGAATATCCCGAGTGTCTTTTCACTGCCCCCAGGAGCAGCAGAGGCTGTTTGGGTTTGTGAGGAGATCTGTGCAACCTTTCATAACCAAGGCAGACCCAAGCCAGGCCATTCCTCACCTGGAGCCATCCTGTGCCCTCCCTACGTGATGTCCTGATCCCTGCCCGTGGTTTTGCAGGATAAACAGCACACACACACTCTCCTGCAGCCAGGGTAACGCTCTGCCCAACACCAACCAGGCATCACACAGCCCAAACCTGCTCACTCCAACATWAAAATTACTGGGGACCCTGAACCTCAGCCTCATCCTGCTGCTTTTGGTGGATAAAAAGAGAAAAATTTGCAGTTAAGGGTCTTCCATAGAAGTTTGGTGATTAAGGATTTGGAGCTGCAAACAGCTGGGATTTTGYTCAGGAGATCTGAAAAACCAAGTTAGGAAATCAAAAGTCTGATCCCAGCATCACYTCAGTGTCTGCAGGGACAAAGAAGACCTTGTAAGCACAAGTTTTTTGTGTGATAGTGAAGCTTTGACACCTAAATTTGTGAAATGACAGGGGCATCTTTAATTGTTTCATTTTCTATAAAAGCCTGGCCCCAAACACACCTTCCAGAGGAGAAGGGGAAAATGCAACAGCAAAAGAAAGTTTCTAAGCAAAACACAAACAGACACAGCATTTTCCTACTGCTCACAAGGAGAGGACACCAGCAGGAAGGAGCTCCTCTCCTCCCTTCCTTGGGAGGAACTTTTCCTTAAGCCATCCCTGCTAAAGGCACTCTCACTCAATTCCCAGAGCTTCCAGGAGGAAAAGGGACCAGGAGGAACAGCACAATGAAACCCATGGGAAGGCAGGGTACTGCAGCTCAGGTGTGACTCACAGCACTCCTGGCTCTTTAATGCCACCATGAAATGTCCTCATTTGGTAAAAGCCACTGCAGTGTTATCACCAACAGACACACGTCTGTCTACACACACAACAAAAAGAATCTGGGATTCAACAATTAAAATCCTTCTACCTTTAATTACGACCTCCCAAGCTCTAGGCAGACATTAACCTATATTAGCCTATATTTTTTTTCTGACTTCCCATTATCTTTTAGCTACTGAGTTTCCTAACCAGTCTTCAAGGCTGGGCCCTCACTGAACCATCTCTGAAAGTCGAAAATGAAAAGTACAGTAATAAAAGTGCATCCATAAGAAACTGAGAGTCAGGAGACATCCCTAATGATTCCCTAATGTCCCTGGGACATCCCTGCATGTCCCAGCACTTCCTTCCACTTCTGTTCTTGCAGGCCCAATCCAATTCTACCCCAGCTAAACCCAAACTGAATTAAATCATTTTGCATGCATAAGATTAGTCCTCGCTCCAAGGAATTTATAATTTAAGCAGCAGATGTGGAGGTGGCCAAGAAGTCAAGAAGAATGGCAGTGCTAGGATTACACATATCCTGCATTCTGCCTCCCAGGAGTAAAACCCTGAGGCAAGCAGAGAACTATGGAAAAAGARAGATGGAGCACCAAACTCTGATAAAAGTGCCCATCAATCACTGGAGCACCAGTATCAAACAAGACTGAGGAGAACAGGGTTAGTGCCCCACCTCAGAGCTGACCTGGAAGAAATTACAGACACAAAGACTGCTTTGGAGCTGAGCACTGAATGCAAAAACACTGGAACTACAGCTGTACCCCATTTATCAGAGTGTAAAAGCAGCAGGAAGCAGAGCAGATAAAAACCCCGACGTTAATTCTGGCCTGGTGGGTATTTCCTGAGCCTCAGCTCACAGAACTCCCAGGGGAAACTGAGAGCTCCACAGAATCACCTGTGAGCTCCATCCTGCAGGGGTGATCTGTCCACACAACCTTCTCTCCACTGTCCACTCTCACCACAGGAACTGCATTTGAAAAGTTCATTTAAACTAGCAGAAGTTAATGAGCTTTCCTTTCATTAAGTGGTTTATTTATTAGGATCATTTCATCCCACAAGTTACTGAAGAAAATCAAGCTGAGCAACACTTCTGCTGACAACAGGACAAGCCTCTGGAACAGGCAGGATTCTTTTGTTTGAGTGAAAGTTTAAGTCTTTCCATTATTAAATAAATAAAAGTTCAAATACCAGCAGAGTTTTTAATGACTGCGAGCTTGGAGTGCCCTGTCCCCACCCCCCTTATCTCCAGAGAGTTTTGTTGTCTTTGCTTTCAGGGATTTGCAGTAAAAGGAGGATGAAAGTGTGAGCTGGAAGAAAAGAGGATTGAGAATTTATGACATCATTTTAATTCATGAAGTCATCTTGCCACAAAATGCCCAAACAATAGCAGGCCCTGCCCAGGCATCTCCACCCCAAGACTCCGTGGCTGCTTTGATTTGAAAAATCTACAAGTTTGCAGGCAGAAATTCTTGCTTATGGCTTCCTTCAGAACTTAAAACATGAAGATCTCTGGCACTGATGTCTCTTGAAGCAAGTTTTACAGTTAGTGACTGAAAACTTGGATAATAAACAGAAAAACTACATCTGCTTCAATGAAGTTATTTCTTCTGAATTGATACCTAAATACTACATTTCTCCATAAGGGAATAACAACAATATTTTTCTAGCTCTTTAGCTCATATTGCAGTATTTTAYGTGATTTTTCTTCCAGAACAAATTAACAGGGCACTTGGGTTGATTTCTTTGTTGATGTATACACTGCCTTCRGTGAGGCTGCAGAATTCCCTGCAATGTTTGCTTTTAAATGCTCTGGTTGGCAAYACAGCCCCTGGGGAGGCACAGCAGAGGAGCCAGGGCTTGGCCGCTTTGATTCCAGAAACTGGAGGCAGGAGATGTTCACAAAGGTTGCAAAAGCTTTGTGTCTGCTGCCCTGGCAATATTTGTGGGGATCATTCTGCTTTAAAATGTGCTTACACTTGGGTTCTGCTGCCTCGGAGAGGAAGCACTCGTGTGTCTTTGATGAGTGAGCTACAGGTCACAGACAGAGTGGAGTGAGTCAGCCACTCATTTAACTGCAGCACGAGTGACAATGCAACTGCTGAAAAGACTTCTAGTAAACACCACTAGCACACAGCCTGGCCCACCACTCCTCTAGAGACTGAGTGGCTCTAAGAAGTCCCTAAAACCTCTGCTTGGTGACACTCTTAAGGCTGCTCTTCTCAGTTCAGCTATACACATCATTACCACCTTCCCCTGTACATGATAACCATAAAAACCCAACCCCAAAGCCAAGAAACCCAGTCAAACACACCACCAGCAACTTCCACTCCTGTGTTTTCCAATATTGGGAATGGTAAAAGCCCAACCTACATGCATTGGCAGTTTTGTAATACCATTACATAAGAATTATTTAACTACAGCAACAGATTTGAAAAGCAGCAGCAGCAGCAGTCACAGCTATGCTGCTTCACACATCAGAAAAAAAAAATCAATAAAGGGAGTGATGAATTTTGTAAACATGCATTCGACTGTGACAAGGGAGTGGATTGGGATTTGGGATTTCAACACCCTCAAAAGCAGAAACCTTTCAACTCAGAGCTACCAGGGCACCACCACCCTGAAAAGAGAAAACAAACAGCACCACTGTGGYCACTCCACCAGAACCAGCTCCAGCTTTAGAAGGGCACCATGAAAAGCATCTCTGAGAAGGCTGCAGGGCTGAGTTGGGAAAGCTGGGAGTGGTTTTCTACCTGATGCTCTGCATGGATGTTGTCCCCGGTGGGCCAGCGGTGTTTGCTGTTGTTGTAGCCGCCGCCGCCGCTGCCTCCTCCCCCGAGCTGCTCCCCGTGCTGCCTCTGGAAGAAATAATCCACCATGGCGTCGTCCTGGGAGCGCCCCGCCACTCCTATGGATCCGGGCACGGGGCTGGAGTGTGTCCCTGCTGCAAGGGCCTGGTTTGCAGCTGGCTGTGGCTGAGCCTGCGAGCCTGTGCCAGATGTCAGTACCACAGGCATGGTGGGGTTGGCTGTGTCTTGAGCGTGCTGCTTCAGGTGGGGGCTGAACGAGTCCTGCCACAGAACTGCTTTTCTCTTCAAAACGCACGCTACGCTCATTCCACCAACACCTGCAGGGGGACATGGGGGAAAGAGAGGGGAAAGAGACATGAAATCCTCCCAGCTGCAGCTTTGAGAGTTAAATAACACACCCATCTTGTGACTGGCAGGGGAACACCGCTGTGGCAAAAGTGACTCCTCCAACACTCACTAACTCCATGAACCCAGCAGCTAGAACAGCACTGAAACACACAGGGATCCTGCAGAAAACCCACGGGGATCCCGCAGAAAACCCGCAGGGATCCCGCAGAAAACCCACGGGGATCCCACCGAAAACCTGCAGGGATCCCGCAGAAAACCCACGGGGATCCCGCTGATAATGCACAGAGATCCTACCAAAAACCCCGCAGGGATCCCACCAAAAACCCACAGGGATCCCACTGATAAGGCACAGGGATCCCACCAAAAACCCCGCAGGGATCCCACCAAAAACCCACAGRGATCCCACYRAWWAYSCACAGRGATCCCACCAAAAACCCWCAGGGATCCCACTTTCTGTGYAGCACAGGCWTAGCAGGATGCACAGGATGCCCATGAAACAGCAGCACAATGGCAATTTCTGCCAGGGACAACACACTGACTAGAAAAGTGCTGGGAAAAAGCCCCCAAAAAACCCACGGAAGGCAGTGACACCAGAACCTGCTGTATCCATTTACACCAGGCAAAAGGAGCCTGGTCCCCCATCCATATAACACTCAAGGCCCCCTGTATYSCACTGTATCCCAAAGTATTCCCTCAGTCATGCAAAGCAGCAAAGCAACAGTTTGGTTTGCTTTTKGTTTGGTTTTTGTTTYTCAATGCAAACTTCAAATCCTGGATTTCTGCTCGTACAGTTCATGGAGCCCAAACACAGCATGTGCTCCCCCTGCTAACCCAGGAGTGTGCTCAGGAGGCAGTAAAACCCATGGGCATGCTTTATGGAATTTCCTGGAGAAAGAACAGCAAACCAGGACCTGGGATCTCAGAAGAACTTTCCAGAGCAGGCACAGCCAGCACTGCTGGTCCTGCTGTTGATGGCACCAGGGGAAATCTGGACAATTCCAACACACTTTCAGTGCCCAGAGCACTGACCACCCCAATAAAATACCCCAATAAATGAAATACCCCAAATGTTTTACATGCATGCAAATGATCTGCAAGCAGGAGGAAAACCTGCACATTAAGCTGACAGCAACTCACTAACTTCCTATTCCCCAAATATTTTGATAACATTCCAGCAGCACAAAACCACAGAAGTTTGTTTGTTATTTTAAGGCAGGACTATCAGAGCAATAGAGACACTACAGGTGTGAACAGCAAAGTGTTTTCCCYCCATTATGTAACGCTCACACAACAAGCCAAATTCATTTTTAAAGGCATGGGATAGTCTGAATTAATCTTCATTAAAAAGATCAACAGTTTGTCACCTGAGGTACCTAAATGCAGCCCCACACAGAGTTCTGAGGATGAAACTGGGGTGGTGGAGCCCTGAGAAGCTCCTGGCAGAGCAGCCCCAGGACGTTCCACTGCTGTACCTTGGTGGCTGCAGAGCTTGGCCCTGCTCCTGCCGAGGGCCTGAAAGGCAGCTCTGTTCCCTCCCTGCTCCTCGTAGTAGCCCTGAACAACACTCTACTACAAACAACTTCCAAGAACAATTTACTAACAGTGGGGAGACCAAAATAAAAAAATCTGAGTCCTATCTTTGATCAAACTTTGTCAGGTTTGCCCCACGAGTCCAGCACGGGGTTAATACTGAGAGGAGAATGACTCTGAAAACTGCAGAGATCAGGTTGTTTTAATTGCACCTCCSACATAATTCGGTGCTGCACACACACAGCCCCCAGGGCCACTCTGCAGGGCTTTTTATACACTCACAACTTAAATACCAGGGACATCCAACAGGACTCACTCCTCCAGCTTTCAAAGAGTCTGGAAATCACCACCTTCCCCACATACTTGAAAAAACACTGAAAACATGATATGACTAAATCTTGACTGATTTTGAGACTACAATTCATTTTAATGGCATTTTCCTCTTAATTTCCCTTTAGCAAACAATATCAAAATTCTTCAGTAACATCACATGAAGCACTCAAGCTCCTCCATGCAAAAAGAAAAAAAATTAAGTAATTAATGGTAAGAAATTAATTTTTCATCGAACTGAGGTGTGTACTAGCTGCAGCAATGAAATCTGAGCGGCCCCTTGAAAGGAAGTTACAAGTTATCTCAGGGCAGACTGTAAAAAAAAAAAAAACAAACAAAGGAAGATACTATGAATCCCCACCAAAAAATTTCCAGTATCTATAGATTGTGACAAGCCCATTTCCAGTGAGAAACAAGGTACAAAGTCGCACTGCCACAGTCTTTGCTCCTTCAAAAGGCTGCAGACACTAATTAATTTCTGAGTTATTAAAGGTGTTATCTTAAAAATCAGGAGGGTCCAGAAAATCTCAGTCAATGGATTAAGGGGAGGCTGTTCCCAGGCGCTTCCTCTGTGGGCTGCTCCAAACACGAGCGGAAAACTTGGCAAAGGCGACATTTTGCAAGGGAGCAAAGGGGAAGGGAGCATTGTGGGTAGTTCAAGTTTAGTTCCAAGCCGTGTTTTTATGGGAATGCCGCGATCGAGGCAGCAGCGGGACAGCTGAATCCTGTCATTCAAAGCTCCCGGAGCGCCGGGAACACGGGCAGGCACCTACACAGGCACTGCAAAGCCGCAGCTGCTCGGGGCCTCCGGAGCCTCCTGCGTTCCCAAACTCTTCCTGAACACAGAGGACCAACTTTTCCCAGGTGAAACCCCGGGTTTGCAAACAAAGGCTTCCACGCTGCTCCACCGCGCTCAGGACAGGCGGCTCTGCTCTTCCCTGGGTGAAAACGCGGTGGGGAAATGAGCTGCTCCGTGTTGTCACCGCAGGCAGAATACTGCAGGTTATGGGACGTTCCACAAACAACAAAAAACTTCGGAGGAATCTCCCTGCGAGTCTGAAGTACCGCTGGTGACAACACTGAATAAAGGAGCTTTAATCCACACAGAGCCCGGCTCCACAGCCAGATCCTCCCAGCTCTGGTTCCGTATTACCCTCAAAATCACAGATTATTACAAAATTAACACGATGTAAAACGATCGTTCCAAAAAAGTTCAACCCCAAAGCGGAGGAGTTTGGGTTGGGTGGGTTTTTTTTGGAAAGTTCCACTGGAAATGAAAGCAGAGCCATTGTTTGAGAGCTGTGTGGCCTAGCAGAACTTTTAACGTTATCCCTGTGTTTTCCTGAAAACCTGGGGAGCCGCAGCACTGAATTCCTGACCCATCGGATTCCCAAAACCAGCACAGAAACCCAAAAGGACCCACGGTCCCCCTTTCCCCCACCTCCATACCTCTTAATAAAGGAAATTCCTTACTCATGATCTGCCTAATAAAATCTCTGCTCCGAACAAAGTTATTAAACACTGACCAAAGCAAACAACAACAATAACAACAACAACAACAACAAAAATCAGAGCATTTCTCAGGTTGGGCCGAGAGGCTCTTAAAATTCCAACTTTGCAGCTCACAAGGGCCGAGGCTGTCGTTATGTGAGCACGAGATAAAAACAAGGGGGGAGAAAAACCCCACACAAACACAAAACCCCCAGGGTCACCCCGCACATCGGAAAGGATTGTCTGCTTTTTCCCTCCCTCCCGCTGCCAGCCCCGACCCTCCCCTCCTCCAGGGACCCCCAGAGCCGCCGAAACCCCCCCAGAGCCGGAGGGGACGGAACCCAACCACCCCCCGGAGCCCTGGGGGCAACAAAGCGGGGCCTCGGCCGGAGCGACAGAGCCCCCCGGGATTGAAGGCCCGGGACAAGGGGGAGCCCCCCCGGGATCAAACCCGCCCAAGAGAAAGGGGAGACCCTCCCCAGGAGAAGGGGGAGCCCCACAGACCGAGGGGCAGCCCCCGGCGGGCCGGGCCCGGGGCAAGGCGGCTGAGGGCTGCGATGGGCCCGCGCCCCCCCAACAATAACCCCCGTCCCCGTTACCGGAGCGCCCGCGGGGCCGCGCTCGGGGCCCGGGGATCGCCCCGCGCCCCCTCCCCGCTAACAATGGGCCCAGGCCGCGGCCCCGACAGGGAGCCGGGCGGGAGCGCCGGCGCAGCGCCCCCGCCGCCGCTCGCCTTCGGGGCGGCCTGGGGCCTCTCCTCCCGCTCCCCCCGCCAATATGCGCCCACCGGCGGGTCCGCGGGGGTCCGCGGCGCGGCGGGGCCGGCCCCGGGCCGGTACTCACGGGCGGAGCGCTCGGATGCAGACGGATGCCGGGCCCCCCCCGGCCGCTCGCCGCTGCCTCTCCCCGGCCGCTCACTCCGACAACATGGCGGCGCGGCGGGGCCGCGGCCGCGCTGCACCACGGGAAGGCGAGGCCGCTCCAGCGCCGCCGGGACGGGGCGGGATGGACCGGGAAGGGCCGGGACCGGACGGATCGGATCGGGATGGACCGGACCGGACCCGACCGGGACGTGCCCGGGCTGTGCCCCCGACCCTGCCACACTGCCCAGGCTGGGGTCAGCCCGCAGTGCCCTCCCAGCGTGGCCCCTGCCCGGCCGAGGTGCGGGCACAGCCCCGCCTTCAGCCCCGCGCTGCCGCTGGCACCGCCACCGGCGCTCGCCGGGCTGGCGGGGATGTGGCTGAGCGCCCCCAGCCTGGGCACCCTGATTTCCCCCCTAGTCCGGGCAT